>OY992878.1:161902366-161912366 GCA_963921405.1 Cepaea hortensis
CTACCTAAGATAGAGCCCATTACCTTGGATGTACTCTCCAGAGGAGGCAAACCTTACACTAATGCATGCCGCAGTCATTCACCCACTAACCTTTAAGGCGCGTAACTAGGTGGGACGCACCCCAATCGGAACAGGCGCGAAGAAGAGGAGGATCTTCAACATTTGTTTCATTACCATTTTTGGGTTGTTCTTGCTTGCTTGCTTGCTTGCTTGCGTTCGCTGGCTGTGAACTCCAGCGTGAAGTCCTGTATGCAGTGGCGTCACTGGGGTTGGTGTCACCCAGTGCGGTAAACTCTTGGTGTCACCCCTCTAGACTTTCACCATGGTCTTCTTCCGAGTGTTCCTGTACCATATATAATCGCATATAGTAATGTTTGTAAAATAAGTCAAAAAGTTAATAAGGACATAAGAAAGAAAACAAATTGAACAATATAACTTCAATACTTCAGGTAAAACATAAATAAAGAACTTCGACAAACTCGGACAAAGTTAAATTTTTGTTATTTTGCTATGTCTGCTTTGTCAAATTTGCAATTTTGTTTTATTTTGGTGTCACCCCTTGATGGTGTCACCCGGTGCGGCCCGCACCCCCGCACCCCCCCCCCCTAGTGACGCCCCTGCCTGTCTGTCGGATGAAGACATCCTATTGTCCAACATCAGTGTGACGATATACCGGACTGAGGTTTGCGTGAGTATCCGTTGTCCCATGTCTGCCTTGGCTTATTGTTGTGCAGACTGGTGGTTTCTCGCCATGCAGGCAGTACTCTCAGACTTCGGAAGAATCAGCGATCCTACTACGTTAGCCAGGACCCCGAAGGGACCTGTTGCCCAGGACGCACGACTAGGACGTGTTAGTAGGTCTTGGCCAGTATAGAACCTGGCCCTGGTGCCTTGGAAACACCTCTGCATCCCTGGGTTGTTCTTGACAAAGAGTGTTATAATCGAAACGTTGGACATGTGTGTCGCGATTTGTACGTATTCATTTCTATTTTTCATAGTCGCTTTTATATATTTTGCATATTTATTATTACTTTTTCTAGTCCCTTTTCATCACATCATCATGTGCCATGCCGATAAGCGTGGGTGGTCATGTTTTGTCATCTCACATGATCACCAGAGTCGTGGATCAGCTCTGTGTTCTTGTCTCAAGCATCCTACGTGGCCACGCTATCCAGGTATTTAGTTCTCTGCCCTCCCCTGGTTCTTTTCCCCTTAGTCATGCCAGTTGTCACCAACTTCTCCAATTTATTTCTTCTCATAACGTGTCCAAAATATTATGACTGTCTACATCTAGTTTCTCTAATCAGTTTACGGTTTTCATTTGTTTGTTGTATTACTTGGTAATTGGTTCTTCTGTCTGGCCATGGTATTCTTTGCATTTCCCTCAGAAACCACATTTCCGCAGCCACCATATGTTTTTTTCAGCTTGTCTGCTCATTGTCCACGCTTCACATCCATACAAAAGTACAGGTTCTATGTAGTTGTTCAACAATCTTTTTTTATTGCAAATGACATCATTTTATCGATCAGTATGTTTTTCATTTTGCAAAAGGCTACATCCGCCATAACGATTCTTGTACTAATCTCTTCAAGGCATCTCCCATCAGATGTTATGACTGTTCGGAGTCGCTATTAGATATTTTAAAAATTTATTTTCCTAAAATAAATCTTGATCACTCGTTTACATTTGTCAAGAAACAGTATCCTGCTATAAACGACCCTTAAAACACAGTAAGGTGTGAAAACAAACAAGAAACCAACAAACGAAAGACTAGGGAACCTAGTAGGCCTGACCAAGGACCGGCCTTTAATAGGATCAACATAAGACAGAAAGGAAATTACCAGGTAGCACAAAAATAACATTATCCGACAAACAGAGCGAACCCAATAAAACCAGTATGAATCAGGACTAACTGTCCACACAACCATGGATCTCAACAATAACCACAGCTGAGGAGGCAGGTTGAACGAGACCGAATCTTTTTTTTTCTTTTTTGTTTGTGTTGAAAAAATTGGAATTGGACCGTAAGGTTAATTTAGTGTGGGATGTAAGATAGCCATTGGCATAGACCAGTCGCCATTCCATGAGTCATGTGGACAGTATCACTTCTTGAAACATTTCCAGGTATCCATTTTCGACTGGGCCAACCCGGGAGTAAATGTCAAGGTTTACAATTCGAACACGCCCCGATGCGATTCGATCCCTCAACCACAGGGCCGGTAGCCCTGCGTCTAGCCTCTGCACTAACTAGACCTCCATTTACATAAATAAGAACAGGGAAAAGAGTCCTTCTCGTGGCATGAGTATACTTACATTTTAGACTGATCGACACTAAGTGGGGGATGTGATAATTGTCACTCTGCTACCTTCACTTCTCAGAATATTTCCAGGCGCCCGTTTTGACTTCATGGGCCTGAGATTCTCAATAAACAGCAAATAACTCCAGCCTCGAAGAAGATTCGAACACATTACCATCGAGCTTGCAGATAACCGCACTAGCCACTGTTCCACCCGGACCCCCTGTATTATTTGCATGGTCCGTTATTGCCTTAAATTTGGCTCGGGGTTCTTGCAATCTATGCACATACTTTGATGCTTGTTTCTTTTCACTGCACAGTATATCTTTTTGTTTCATTGTATATAGTTACTGACCCCCTGGCCCCACACTTGGTAAGCCAGGGTCTACCCATTACACCACCAAGCCGCCTAGATCTGAACAGTTTATCCCATAAAAATGCAGCAACTCCTCGCGACAAGTGCAGCCAAAGTGACAGAAAACGAAGGCAGACGCATAAAAACAGCAAAGCTCAGATTGAAACATTTGCACGGAACTCAAGGAAGCTTGGCAAACAACTCCTTTACCTGCTTCTTACAATAAATAAGGTGTCCCAGACTATAAATATGTGAACGAATTGTGTTCAAAACTAATTTATATTTACCCAGCATATAAATAAATCATGACTGGAAAAGCTGTTCTATTTATACTTGAGTTCCGTGCGTCAGAGTGCCTGCGATGGGTGTCAAAATTGAATAAGGACACCCATTTTAACTCTTTCTGTTACGCTCGGCTGTTACATTTACCAAAGAAGCTGATAGATGTGTTATTCGTCCACACGCGATGTTGCAATTCCCAGACGTGGACCGTCCTAGAAACACTGGTAATACTGAAAGCTAATCCACACGCAAAAAACATCAGTGCAGTACACCAGAAGTAGTATAGTGCGTTCACAAATATTTGCCCTCATTCACGTTCAATGTTTTTAAAGTATCTGTTGCATCGTTATAACATTTTTCATGCCATCTTATATTTAGTCCCACCCAAGGAATATGTCTTTGATGGATCCAAAGGCAAGTTAAATCATGGAAAGCGGGAACATTTCTTATTTGTTTTGGCGAAAATGTATTGATTCACGCTAAAACATTTGTTTTACAGTAATGCACGTCAATTCGGGTAACAAGGCACGGCATACTTGAACACTTCCGTTCCACTTTGTGACGTGCTTATTATATGGAAGTTCCCGTATACCACGGAGAATATTCATTATTGAACACTGATGTTTCCATGTGAAGATATAAGTATTTCATAATATGCACTTTATCTCTGACCAGTAAATTATATACCGCATACAAACAAACATTGAAATCTGCAGTGCGATCTCCAGAACACAAATTTGTTTTGTTTGGTAAACATAATGATATGATTATATGCTAAATCTCATCATTCTCCTTCGCTTAATTACTGCGTTATGGATTTTTATACGGGGCACACATTTTTGAATGCACTATAGCACGTGTATGGTCTACGCTTGAATTCGAAGTTAGTGTACAAAATAGATTTCCTGCATACAAACATACCGTTTAGGATTATTTGCATTACACAGCGCAACTAGAAATAAGAAGAGCTAGATGATCTGGAGAACTTGGTGACAACTGGTAAGATCGAGGGGAACAGACCAAGGGGAAGACCTAGAAGCAAGTACCTGGATGGCTTGGCCTTGTGGCATGGTCGAGACAGAAACACGGAGCTGATCCACGACTCTGGTGATCGAGTGAAATGGCAAAACATGACCGCCCACGCTTACCGGCATGGCACATGATGGATGATGGATGGAGATAGGCAATTAAGAAATTAAGAACTGGTGTAGGGATAACACCGATTACTAAATTGATAGAACAACAAAGAATTACATGGTTCGGACATTTAGCTAGGGTGGAACAAGATCAACCAGCAACTAGGGCGATCCATGTGAGAGCATAGACAATTATGGAGAGAACACGACCAAGAATTACACAGCTAGATGGATTAAAAGAGAAACGATAGAAATGAAATATGTCTTTACTACAAACGACAAGGCTATTAACAGATTAGGATGAACTTGGAGGAAACGAGATGGGGTTCTTAAGACAATAGTTGCTAATATACTGGACAGCTAGAGTAACTAACTATGATTGCCTCGAAGAGGCTTATCAATTTAAAATAGTAGGTACCAAGGGCGTTCATTTGAAATCCATTCGTGCCGCACAGCGCGTAATTGCGTATGTTTAACATAATCATGTCATAGTCATGTGATAAGTACTGACCAATGAATAAAAGAGCAAGTGCTTATCGTCCCATGATGCATAGGTTCTGTTTCTAATCGTTTAAAAAAAATGGCCGAGTTGATCCAAAATCCGTCCAACGAAGCTCAAAGAGCGGTGATTCAGTTTCTTTCATTTGAAGGATGTCGACCAGTGGCCATTCATCGAAGAATGCAGGCAGCGTACTACAGTAACAAATGTGTGTCGAAGGCATTAGTGACAGACTGGGCACGAATGTTTCGGAAAGGACGTCAGTTCACGACAGACCTTCGACGACCGGGTCAAGCGCATATTGTTGCAACAGAAAAAACATCGCCAAAATTGATGCAGCAGTACAGATGAACCGTTGTGGAAGCATGCGTTCGCTAGCGAAAGAATTTTATGTGTCAATTGGGACAATTCAAAAGGTCGTTCGTAGGAATCTGCAATGTGGGAAGGTGTTTTCACAGTGGGTACCACGGTTGTTGACCGACCACCAAAAAGAGGAACGCATGGGATGGTGTTTGAACCACTTGCTGCGTTACAGAGTGGAGGGTGATGCATTTCTCTTCCGCATAGTGGCAGGCAATGAATCATGGTGTCACCAACTTTGAGCCGAGCAGCAAAAGAGAGAGCATGCAATGGAAAGATGCTGGATCACCAAAAGCCAAAAAATTCAAGTTACAGGTTTCCGCTGGTAAGGTTATGCTGAGCGCATTTTTGACTATGAAGGGCTATTGTTGGCTGACTTTAAAGAACCTGGTGTCAACATCAACTCTACACACCACTTGCAAACACTAGACAAGCTGCACAAAGCCATCAAGAATAAACGACCCGGCATGCTTTCTCGCGGTGTGATTTTGTTGCATGATAATGCTCGTCCGCATGTCGCAAAGATTTTGCAGGAAGCATTAGCAAGGAAGAAGTGGGAAATTCTGCAACATCCAGCCCATAGTCCTGATTTGTCACCATGTGATTTTCATTTGTTCGGACCTCTAGAAAAAGCTCTCAAGGAGCAACGATTTCACACAGATGCAGACGAATGAACGCGGTAAACATTTGGTTCAGTGAGCAACCACAAACTTTTTTTTGTGAACGGTACTCGCCGCCTACATAAGCAATGGGATGCTTGCCTGAATGCCTACGGCGACTTCTTCTGACCAACCCATGGTGCATAATTCATTCAAAATGAATGCTTTGTTTAATTCTACCACACCTGTTAATGTTACTGTTATGCTTTTTTGTTGAAGATATTGAAACGGGTTTCAGATGAACGCCCCTAATACAAAG
The DNA here is from genome assembly GCA_963921405.1 of Cepaea hortensis. NCBI lineage: Eukaryota > Metazoa > Mollusca > Gastropoda > Stylommatophora > Helicidae > Cepaea > Cepaea hortensis. The sequence goes on from OY992878.1 coordinate 161,908,215, forward strand.
AAAGAGACACGTAACTGTCATTGGTGATATAATGAGAAGAGAGGCATTGGGGAACACGTGGCTATAGGAAAGCTGTCGTGATGTAATGAGAAAATAGGCATTTGGGGGAAAATGTGGCTACAGGAGGGCTATGGTGATATAATCATAAGAGAGGCATTGGGGAAACTATGGCTACAGGAAAGCTGTCTTCATATAATGCGAAGATAGTCATTGAGGAAAATGTTGCTACAGGAAAGCAGTCGTGATATAACGAGAAGTGAGGCATTTGGGAAAATGTGGCTACGGGAAAGCAGTCGTGATATAATGAGAAGTGAGGCATTTGGGGAAAATGTGGCTACGGAAAATCAGTCGTGATATAATGAGAAGTGGGGCATTGGGGAAAATGTTGCTACAGGAAATCAGTCGTGATATAATGAGAAGTGAGGCATTGGGGAAAATGTGGCTACAGGAAATCAGTCGTGATATAATGAGAAGTGAGGCATTGGGGAAAATGTGGCTACAGGAAATCAGTCGTGATATAATGAGAAGTGAGGCATTGGGGAAAATGTGGCTACAGGAAATCAGTCGTGATATAATGAGAAGTGAGGCATTGGGGAAAATGTGGCTACAGGAAAGCTGTCGTGAAATAATGAGAAGTGAGGCATTGGGGGAAATGTGGCTACAGGAAATCAGTCGTGATATAATGAGAAGTGAGGCATTGGGGAAAATGTTGCTACAGGAAATCAGTCGTGATATAATGAGAAGTGAGGCATTGGGGAAAATGTGGCTACAGGAAATCAGTCGTGATATAATGAGAAGTGAGGCATTGGGGAAAATGTGGCTACAGGAAATCAGTCGTGATATAATGAGAAGTGAGGCATTGGGGAAAATGTGGCTACAGGAAATCAGTCGTGATATAATGAGAAGTGAGGCATTGGGGAAAATGTGGCTACAGGAAAGCTGTCGTGATATAATGAGAAGTGAGGCATTGGGAAAAATGTGGCTACAGGAAAGCTGTCGTGATATAATGAGAAGTGAGGCATTGGGGAAAATGTTGCTACAGGAAATCAGTCGTGATATAATGAGAAGTGAGGCATTGGGGAAAATGTTGCTACAGGAAATCAGTCGTGATATAATGAGAAGTGAGGCATTGGGGAAAATGTTGCTACAGGAAATCAGTCGTGATATAATGAGAAGTGAGGCATTGGGGAAAATGTGGCTACAGGAAATCAGTCGTGGTATAATGAGAAGTGAGGCATTGGGGAAAATGTTGCTACAGGAAATCAGTCGTGATATAATGAGAAGTGAGGCATTGGGGAAAATGTGGCTACAGGAAAGCTGTTGTGGTATAATGAGAAGTGAGGCATTGGGGAAAATGTGGCTACGGGAAATCAGTCGTGATATAATGAGAAGTGAGGCATTGGGGAAAATGTTGCTACAGGAAAGCTGTCGTGATATAATTAGAAGCGAGGCATTGGGGAAAATGTGGCTACAGGAAATCAGTCGTGATATAATGAGAAGTGAGGCATTGGAGAAAATGTTGCTACAGGAAATCAGTCGTGATATAATGAGAAGTGAGGCATTGGGGAAAATGTGGCTAGATGAAAACAGTCGTGATGTAATGAGAAGTGAGGCATTGGGGAAAATGTTGCTACAGGAAATCAGTCGTGATATAATGAGAAGTGAGGCATTGGTGAAAATCTGGCTACAGGAAAGCAGTCGTGATATAATGAGAAGCTAGGCATTTGGGGAAAATGTTGCTACAGGAAAGCAGTCGTGATGTAATGAGAAGCTAGGCATTTGGGGAAAATGTTGCTACAGGAAATCAGTCGTGATGTAATGAGAAGTGAGGCATTGGTGAAAATCTGGCTACAGGAAAGCAGTCGTGATATAATGCGAAGCTAGGCATTTGGGGAAAATGTTGCTACAGGAAAGCAGTCGTGATGTAATGAGAAGTGAGGCATTGAGGAAAATGTGGCTACAGGAAAACTGTCGCGATATAATGAGAAGCTAGGCATTTGGGGAAAATGTGGCTACAGGAAAGCTGTTGTGATATAATGAGAAGCGACGCATTTGGGGAAAATGTGGCTACAGTAAAGCTGTCGTGATATAATGAGAAGCGACGCATTTGGGGAAAATGTGGCTACCGGAAAACTGTCGTGATATAATGAGAAGCTAGGCATTTGGGTAAAATGTTGCTACAGGAAAACTGTCGTGATATAATGAGAAGCGACGCATTTGGGGAAAATGTGGCTACAGGAAAGCTGTTGTGATATAATGAGAAGCGAGGCCTTGGGGAAAATGTGGCTGCATGAAAGCCTAGTGGTAGAGGAAGCAGCAGCAGACCAAGACAAATAATGCTGGATGGACTAAGACTGTAGCATGGGGGGAATATCATCGTCAGACTTGATCCAGAACACAAACGACCGAGATTTCCGAAGAGATATCAACGCGTACATCGGCTCGCTCAGCAACTCTGAAACAAATATAATTGCTGCAATTTAATATACACCAGTCAATGCACTTATTGTTTTCAGCCGCAACTGCCTGCAACGTAGAGAGTTAAACCATGCCGATTTCTCCGCCAATTGTGTGCATACCAGTCTGTGTATTTGTCTTACACCAAGACTGTAGAGGAGTAAACACGAAGGCATGTTATTTCATACGTGAAATACCTAGACAAAATTCTGCTGTGTATGTTAGATCTTCTTTGATGTCTCGTTTGGTCTTCAACCTTCACAGTTTTGAGTATGATTTGTATGCTATCTTTGTGCATTCTTACTGCCATTTCTTGTTTCTTGATCACTTGCGTATTTATTATTAATGTTAATTTTTGTGTCTTGTTTTCGTGTGCTGTTTATATTTTTCTTCTTACCCATTCGTGCTTTGTCTTGTTTTCTTGCAAGGTTTAACACACGAAATGCTTAAATGATGCTGGTATGTTTTTATTGTTATTTTGTCTGTATTTCCTTTTTTCTATCTTTCGGTATGTCTTCCTCCTGTCTTTTTCAATGTTCTATTAGTTAATTATTATTGGGGCATCTCTTTCTTTCCTAATCAATTCTTGAACTTTTCTAATCAATTGCTTTGTATCTTCGACGTGTTAAATAGTATCTATTCTAATAATTGATGACTCAGAGAGACTGCCCCATATCTTTACTGTCCGGGGGAGCAGGGTCTTCTTTTAATCGCCATGCTAACCTTGGGCTGGTAACTATAGAATTGATGTCACCGATACAAATCCTCAAAATGTTATCTACTTTCCGAGAAAATGGAAGAAGTGGAGAGACAAACACAGGTGAAAGAAAATGTATGATCTGACAAAATACACAGAAATATGCAACTTATTGTTTGTGACTTCTGCGTTTGAATAAAGAATGCAGTTTGAGAATCACTGGCCAGCGCCGAGTAGATTTCAAGCCTAAACCAATAGAGGTTATTGCCTCTTAGCCACCATGGAATGAAATGAACTACTACAGGGCATGTTCTTCTAATGAACGAATTCTGGACGCAATGACGTCATCCAATCGATTATTCAGACAGAGTATGTATGATCGGCCTCCAGAATCGAGGACTCTCGACTCCCAGATTGCTTTCTCACTTGGATCACATGTAGCTGAAGACTGCTTCCGGAAACCAGAAAGTTGTCGTTACAGTCCTTCGAGGTTGATTAGGCAAAACCACTCTAGTTGGGGGATCTCAATTTGTGGATCCATAGAAAAACAGAAGGGAAGTTGCAAGGGGAAATGGTGATTATAATTATGAGGGGTCGGGAGAAATTGTGACAGAAGAAGAAGAAGCAGAAGAAGAAGAAGAAGAAGAAGAAGAAGAAGAAGAAGAAGAAGAAGAAGAAGAAGAAGAAGAAGAAGAAGAAGAAGAAGAAGAAGAAGAAGAAGAAGAAGAAGAAGAAGAAAAAGAAGAAGAAGAAAAAGAAGAAGCAGGAGCAGGAAAATAAGACATAGCAAATGAATGTTATAATTAATAGTAGTAGTAGCAGCAACAGTAGTAGTAGTAGTAGCAGCAGCAGCATCAGCAGTAGTAGTAGTAGTAGTAGTAGTAGTAGTAGTAGTAGTAGTAGTAGTAGTAGTAGTAGTAGTAGTAGTAGTAGTAGTAGTAGTAGTAGTAGTAGTAGTAGTAGAAGTTGTAATAATAGTACTTTGAGCTGGAGCAGCA
>OY992878.1:161914866-161927366 GCA_963921405.1 Cepaea hortensis
TAAGATACTATCCGCAGTATTACTAAATAGACTAAAACCATATTCAGAAGACATATTAGGTGACTACCAGGCGGGTTTTAGACAAAACAGATCAACAATAGATCAGATATTTATCTTACGACAAATAGCCGAGAAACATTGGGAATATAAAAGAGATCTCCATAACATTTTTGTTGATTTTAAAAAGGCTTATGATAGTGTCCATAGGAATAGTCTATGGAATGCTATGCAGGAATTTGGAATACCAAGGAAGTTAATCAACATGACCAGACTATGCATGGAAGATACTTATAATATAGTAACATATAAAGGCAGGAAATCAGACTTCTTCCAAATAACATCTGGCTTGAAACAGGGTGATGCACTATCGCCGCTACTCTTCAATCTGGCTCTAGAGAAAGTTGTAAGGAAGGTAAAGGAGGAATGTGATATTGGAGGAACATCCAAGCTGCTTGGTTATGCAGATGATATAGATATTATAGGGCAAAGTGAACAAAAGACATTGGAAATATTGACTCACTTAAAGGGAAAAGCCCAACAGATGGGGCTGGTTATCAACCAAGATAAGACAGAATATATGGTAATTTCAAGAGACGGAATGGCTAGAAACTCTGGCCACATACAAATAGATAATATGACCATTAAAAGAACGGAAACATACAAATACCTGGGTACAATCTTCAACTGCTCCAACATCATAAGGGAAGAAATACAAACTAGAATCAACTCTGGGAATAAGATATACTATGCACTACAACATCTACTAAAATCAAAGGCGCTATCTCGTAACACCAAAATCACAATATACAAAACACTGATCAGACCAGTTGTGCTGTATGGCTCTGAAACATGGAGTACAACGAAAGGAGACGAAGCCTTGTTACAAACCTTTGAGAACAAAATTTTAAGACGCATCTTTGGACCCATTAGGGATACACAAAGTGGAGAGTGGAAAAGAAGAAGTAACAAAGACATTTATGATCTGTTTAAGTCCCCGCTAATCACTGGTATCATGAAGGCTAATAGACTACAATGGCTGGGGCATATAGAAAGAATGGAAGATAATAGGGAAACAAAACTCGCTTACACTCAGGAAATAAATGACCGTAGACCCCGAGGTAGACCAAGAAGACGGTGGAGAGATAATACATGTACAGACCTACAAGCAATTGGAATCAACGACTGGCAAGAGAAGGTCCACCAGAGAGACGAATGGAGACGGATTGTATTTGCAGCAAAGAACCTCAATGGCTCAGAACGCTGAAGAAGAAGAAGAACTGGAGGTGGATAAGCTGATCGCTTGGAGAGTAAGACACGGAGAATAGTGTCGGAGGGACGTGTGGATAGCGGGACACACGAGAAAGTTTTCTGCGATTTAAGTAATTCAGTTCGAAGGATAATATATCGCCACGTGTGACCTCCCATTAGGACAAAAGAACTATATTTCGCCATACTAGGGTGTCATCGCCGATCTCCCTGGTCTAGGTGCTACACGACTTTCTCCGTAATCCCGTATACTCTCGTGAGTAACGTGACGTGCTCGAGAATCGGTAGCGGTTCTCTCCGCATCGGTAACTTACGGGGTATGTGAGCCGGTCACTCAGAAAGCAATGGCAAACTACTGAGCATAATCTTGCCAAGAAATCAACAATCAGCTGAAAGATGCTGATTTTGACAGCGATGTCCTATAAAGGGTGTGTCATCGTTTTATTTGTTTTATTTCGCGTACTTGTTTTGTTTAATATATCTTGTATATACTCTTTTCCTCTCTCTACATATACTCTCTGTCTTGTATATATCTTGTATATACATATCACTTAAATGTGTGACCTCTCGGGAATCTCCATGGCGAAGTGGTCAAGCCGTTTGACGCTGGTTCCGAAGGTTGTGGTTTCGATTCTGGGCCGCGTCCTTCGCTTCACGAGTGCAGTTTTTCGGAAACTCCTGGGGGTCGTCGTTGGAGCTGCGGAGTTCGTGCTTTGTGCGACGCTTTCGGCAGTTCGCTTCTAAAAGAGACTGAACCATATGGGATAAAACTCGATGCAATGAAGTCGACCCTATCGACTTCTAAGATACTTTTAAGCGACTGTTTTCATATATCTTACGCAACATCATTGCTCAGTGAACCGAAGTTTACATTACAATACTTGTTCATTTGCCAGTGTACTATGTTTGGTCCAAACATACCTTTAGTTTGGTACTGAATTAGTTACGTGTTTGTGTCGATTGCCTGAAACAGGCTAATGAAACTAGAATATTAAATACAACAATAAGAAAGAGACAAACATCTTTCTTTGGCCATGTGGTGAGAAGAGAGGCATTGGAGAACATCATGACAACTGGAAAGATCAAGGGGGAGAGAGGCAGAGGCAGACCAAGAGAAATGATGCAGGATGGATTGAGACGGTCTCATGGAGGAATATCGGCAGCAGAGTTGATCCAGAAAACCAAAGACCGAGATCTGTGGAGAGCCATGAACGCCTACGCCAGCAGGCACGGCACTTGATGATGATGATGTTTGTGTCGAAGAACGGTAGTTGGTTGGGTGAGTGCGTTGGTAGGTTGGTGGTCACAGTTAGTGATATTTGGGACCCATAATGTCTGGTCACATAATTGTGTGACAATTGGGACTTGTGGCAATTGGGACCTATAATGTCTGTCACACAATTGTGAAATAATTTGAATCTATTCTCTATTATCATAAATTGTGTAACAATTGAGACCTATAATGTCTGATGACATAAGCCAGCTTCCGGAAACCAGAAAGTTGTCGTTACAGTCCTTCGAGGCTGATTAGGCAAAACCGCTCTAGTTGGGCCTCTCAATTTGTGGGTCCAAAATTTATGATAATTTAGACAAGAACTGAAGGGCACTTGTACACTCCCTGAGCGGCATGTGACATGAGGTACCACTGCTTGTTGTTGTAAACCAATCGACACTCGGCACTAGTGGTGAAGTGGTCAGTCTCGTGCTGTTGTAAACCAATCGACACTCGGCACTAGTGGTGAAGTGGTCAGTCTCGTGCTGTTGTAAACCAATCGACACTCGGCACTAGTGGTGAAGTGGTCAGTCTCGTGCTGTTGTAAACCAATCGACACTCTGCACTAGTGGTGAAGTGGTCAGTCTCGTGCTGTTGTAAACCAATCGACACTCGGCACTAGTGGTGAAGTGGTCAGTCTCGTGCTGTTGTAAACCAATCGACACCCGGCACTAGTGGGTGATGTGGTCATTCTCGTGCTGTTGTAAACCAATCGACACTCGGCACTAGTGGTGATGTGGTCAGTCTCGTGCTGTTGTAAACCAATCGACACTCGGCACTAGTGGTGAAGTGGTCATTCTCGTGCTGTTGTAAACCAATCGACACTCGGCACTAGTGGGTGATGTGGTCATTCTCGTGCTGTTGTAAACCAATCGACACTCGGCACTAGTGCTGAAGTGGTCAGTCTCGTGCTGTTGTAAACCAATCGACACTCGGCACTAGTGGTGAAGTGGTCAGTCTCGTGCTGTTGTAAACCAATCGACACTCGGCACTAGTGGTGAAATGGTCATTCTCGTGCTGTTGTAAACCAATCGACACTCGGCACTAGTGGTGAAGTGGTCAGTCTCGTGCTGTTGTAAACCAATCGACACTCGGCACTAGTGGTGAAGTGGTCATTCTCGTGCTATTGTAAACCAATCGACACTCGGCACTAGTGGGTGATGTGGTCAGTCTCGTGCTGTTGTAAACCAATCGACACTCGGCACTAGTGGTGAAGTGGTCAGTCTCGTGTAGTCGCCTTTACTTCCCCAGACACTTCCACTCCAGGCTAGGTCGACCTGGTTGCCCAGGTTAATTTTACATTTCCTATCCACTGTGGATTCAAACTCAAAACCGTCAGACAGACAGGCGAGTGTCAAACTACTACGCTACAGAGATGACATTTGGGAGCTATAATTTCTAGGCAATCTTAACAATCTTATGTCATGACACGGAAGGGAGTCACACACGATTTGATCTGTGACGTCTGAGATTGTAATTTGTGGAGAGGTATGATTGCCCACGCCAACCGGCAAGGCACAGAATGATGATCATGAATTTCATGCCACATACGACTGTGACACGTAGGCTAGGAGATGGAAGGCACATGTTGTGTCATGCACAGTGACATTCTGAAGTCGAGTGTCTAGGCAGAAAAGGAGCAAGTATCGCAGCTTCTCTATAAACGGACAATCACAATGAATGCCGTTTACAGGACGAGCGATAAATGAGCAGCAATAAGAACTCATGTTCTTATCAATACAAGGAGAGACTTTAGTTGACTGACATAAATTTGTTGCCACGTATCCCAGTGCTTACAACAGGCGGGAGAAAGATACGGTGACGGTTGTAATATTTCACCGGTGCTCTAAATAAACCTCTTCTCAAAGAAGCAGAAAATACATGGGATAGTGCGAGGTCTCCAGACATCAACTCTGAATTATCGGATAGCAAGGGAATCTCCAGACATCAACACTGAGTTATCGGAGAGATGTAAATGGGAACATGCTGAGACCAGCTGGGTTGTATTTTGTTTGAGAAATTAAAGATATAAGAAATACAGCTCGGGATTCCAACAGATAAGTTGTCTACTTTCTGAGCCTCTTCTGTTTAGTGTGCGTACGTCGCTGAGCATAATGGAGGCTACAGGTTTGCAAAATGAAGTATGAAGGTGGACATGGATGCGTTCAACATGGCCTTGAGCTTCATGTACAGAATAGTGGGAATAACATGGTACGACAGAGTTCATAGAGAGGACTAAACAAATGTCAGTAAACCAGGAGGTGTATAGCATGTAGAGAGAACTAAACACATTTCAGTGGACCAGCAGGTGTAGAGCTCATAGAGAGAACTAAACACATTTCAGTGGACCAGCAGGTGTAGAGCTCATAGAGAGAACTAAACACATTTCAGTGGACCAGCAGGTGTAGAGCTCATAGAGAGAACTAAACACATTTCAGTGGACCAGCAGGTGTAGAGCTCATAGAGAGAACTAAACAAATCTCAGTGCACCAGGAGGTATAGAGCTCATAGAGAGAACTAAACAAATTTCAGTGAACCAGCAGGTGTAGAGCTCATAGCGAGAACTAAACAAATTTCAGTGAACCAGCAGGTGTAGAGCTCATAGAGAGAACTAAACAAATTTCAGTGAACCAGGAGGTGTAGAGCTCATAGAGAGAACTAAACACATTTCAGTGGACCAGCAGATGTAGAGCTCATAGAGAGAACTAAACAAATTTCAGTGCACCAGGAGGTATAGAGCTCATAGAGAGAACTAAACAAATTTCAGTGAACCAGCAGGTGTAGAGCTCATAGAGAGAACTAAACAAATTTCAGTGAACCAGGAGGTGTAGAGCTCATAGAGAGAACTAAACACATTTCAGTGAAGTAGAAGGTGTTAAAAAAACACCTGAGAAGAGCATAACTAGACACTCTCTTTTCTGGAAACCACAAGGCAAACGAAATAGCGGAGCCTAAACATAACTAGACACTCTCTTGTGTATAAACCACAAGGCGCACGAAATAGTGGAGACCAAAAACACCTGGATACGAGAATTACAGAGAAATAATACTGGAATGGGGGGGGGGGGTGTAGGAGACCGCAACAGATATGACCTCCTGGCAAGGTTCGATTGAGGACCTTTGTCCAATGGGGTATAAAGTATAAAGGAATAATAATGGCCTTGAGATCTTGAGATGGCTTGTTGAGGCACCAGAGCAATCACAGTGTCTGATTCTCAGTCGGTGTAGTGAGAAGTTCAAACTGGACAGATGCGATATAAGTGGCTACAGAGCACAAAGACATGTCTCTTACAAAGACTTACATGGATAAACTATTCCTGTCAGGCTGGAGTACAAGGCAACGAGCTTGTCCACTTGGTGGTTTCAAGTACGGAGCAGTTGGAACAGAATTGATGGACAATGGAGGTAATTTGAAGACTACTTTAAACTACTAGTAGTTGGAGAACATAATCACAGATGAAACATAATTTTGTTTTTCCATTTCTACGCGGCGCGTGACATACTATTTTCTTTTCCCCGTGAATCCCATCCATCAGTTCATGTGTTCTTTAGCTTTGTACATTTGGCCAGAAAATACTAAATAAATCTAGCCCTCTGGTGGCTCAATCCTCTGTGTATTTACCCTCATTCATAGTCGGGCAATCGCGATTTCTCGATGTGGTTATTTCCCCTTTAGAAGTCTGCTGTGATAACTGTCCGGGCATGAACGAATTAGGGGTATCTGGGTGTAGATTTCATTGTGGTTCAGCACAAAATAGGGGGCAAATGAAGAGAGATCATGTAACTAGAACAACCAACATCTAGTCCTTATATTTGCAGGGGAAGACGAAGCATCGTTGGTTTTGTCAGGAGTGATATGACTGCGATTTTTAAAACCAAGATTCAAAGGAATAGCGACTGAAAACATTGTTCACGAAATGTCTAAACTGTTGTATATATAATCCGCGGTAACATAGTAGTTAGTTCATTTGCATGGAAAGCATGTAGTCCTGGTGTAGGATTCTTCTTCTTCATTTTTTTCTTTCCATCACCTACACCTACACACACACTCACATGCACACATACACACACACACACACACACACACACACACACACACACACGTGTGTGAAGTCCAAAACTAGGAAACAGTCGAGTAACATTTATATATGTTTCCATGTACGCCTTCTCATGTAGTTGTATCAGTATGTATTTGTTGTGTGTATGCTGATGAGGGTATTAGCCGCAACGTCCATTCCGTCACTTGTGATTGTTTTCTCGGAACGCTGACGGATTCTACTTGTTCCTTTATATTATTCACTCATTGCACCTTCCTTTATGTTGATTCACTCATTGCACCTTCCTTTATGTTGATTCACTTATTGCTCTTTCGAGATGAGTGTGTCAGACCTAATTATGCACCTGCAAGGTCAGCGTGTCCGACTTCACCATGTGCACGGTGTATTTTTAATGACTGTGGGGATTTTTGAAAATATTGCCGTTCCAAGTTTTGTATTTACCTTTTATGTTGCATGAGTCACAGACAGTAACTACAAAACTTGGAACGGCAATATTTTCAAAAACCCCCACAGTCATTAAAAATACACCGTATATTTGTGTACAGATGTCATCCAAGGTAACGGCTTCAGTCTACTCGTGAGTAGTCTTTCTTTACTAACAATTTTCCCAGTGTCGCAGCTTTACGGCCTACTCTTTGCGATTTCCCACTGCCGTGCGGTTGTTTAACGAGCAGAACGTGCCCACTGGACTCCTTCTGTCCCCCTTTTCCAAGAAGGCTAGGTACCCGACCTGACTACCCAAGAGAACAGGGAGTCCTGTGACGTCATTTGATACCAGACATTCTTGGGAAAATGCTCGGTCCGATGCTGGGATGGAACCCCGTACCTAATGAATCTATGGCGGGCCCAGTAAACTTTCACCCACGGTTCCCCTTTGGGGTAGGACTGGCCATTGCCCAAACTCTATGAAATCGTAGTGATCGTAGGACTGGCCATTGCCCAAACTCTATGAAATCGTAGTGATCGTAGGACTGGCCATTGCCCAAACTCTATGAAATCGTAGTGATCGTAGGACTGGCCATTGCCCAAACTCCATGAAATCGTAGTGATCGTAGGACTGGCCATTGCCCAAACTCTATGAAATCGTAGTGATCGTAGGACTGCCCATTGCCCAAACTCTATGAAATCGTAGTGATCGTAGGACTGGCCATTGCTCAAACTCTATGAAATCGTAATGATCACATTATTCATAGCGGGCATCTGGTACGGAAGGTACATTAGGTAGAATAATTGGCCTTTTCGCACTCCTTCGTGCGTATATCACATATAGTGCTGTTTAGACCAATATTCTTCCTCTGCTTCTCTTCTTCCTCCTTTTGTTCTTCTACTTCTCTTCCTCTTCCTCCTCCTTTTCTTCTTCGTCATCTACTACTTCTTCTCTGCGTCCTCGTATTCCTTTTTTTCCCTTCTTATTCACCTCCCCACTCTCCTCCCCCTCTTCTTCTTTTTCTTCTTCGTCTACTTCTTTTTTTTCCCTCCTCCTCCTCCTCCTCCTCCTCCTCCTCCTCCTCTTCATCCGGCTACTCCTATTCCATCTTTGTTCTTCTTATTCTACTACTACTTCTTCTTCTTCTTCTTCTTCTTCTTCTTCTTCTTCTTCTTCTTCTTCTTCTTCTTCTTCTTCGCCTTCTTCTTTGCCTCCTTGTCCTCTTCATCGTCTTCTTCTTCTTCTTCTTCTTCTTCTTCTTCTTCTTCTTCTTCTTCTTCTTCTTCTTCTTCTTCTTCTTCTTCTTCTTCTTCTTCTTCTTCTTCTTCTTCTTCTTCTTCTTCTTCTTCTTCTTCCTCCTCCTCCTTCTTCTACTACTACTACTACTACTACTACTACTACTACTACTACTACTACTACTACTACTACTACTACTACTACTACTACTACTACTACTACTACTACTTCTACTACTACTACTACTACTATAACTACTAGTACCTACTACTACTACTACTACTACTACTACTACTACTGCTGCTGCTGCTACTACTACTACTACTACTACTACTACTACTACTACTACTACTACTACCACTACCACTACTACTACTACTACTATTTCTTCTTCCCCTCCTCTGTCTTCTCCTCCTCCGTTTCTTCTACTTCTTCTGCTTCCGCCTTTTATCCCTAAATGATGCATATCCCCTCAACCAAATTACCCCACACCCCCTATCATTCGCCAGCCCGACATCCCCCGCAACGTGCTCCCCAACGTGTGCAATGATAGCAACTCTCTACAACGCCAGCCCTAAAGTAGCACATTGTGAGGTATGTATTAACTACGGGGAAAATAAACCTTCTTTTATTCCCAAGTATGGTTAATTAATACATTAATCTCCCCATATTCTCTTCAGGTCTCCCTCGACGCCTTCTCTGTTGTTTTATTGCGGCGTTTTCTCCGTTTCTACAGAAGCTCATACATTTTGCAAGGCCATTTCTATCCCAAGTTGATGTGTATAGTTCTCTTCGGGGTCTCCTGGATCCATTAATCATAATTCTCTCTTTCTGGAATCATCGATTATCAGAAATGTAAGCTAAGTCAATACATCACTCTCCCTTTCTTTCTCTCTTTCGCTCTCTGTCTCTGTATCTGTCTGTCTCTGTCTCTGTCTCTCTCTCTCTCTCTCTCTCTCTCTCTCTCTCTCTCTCTTTATCACTATCTCTTTTTATCTCTGTCTATGTCTCGCTGTCTTTCTGTCTGTCTTTCCTTCTGTATGTCTTTCTTTCTTGCCGTCTCTCTCTCTTTCCCTTTCGTTTTTCTATCTTTCTTTCTTTCTCTTTCTGTCTATCCTTCTTCTTTCTAACATTATCTCTCTCTCTCTCTCTCTCTCTCTCTCTCTCTCTCTCTCTCTTTCTATTTCAATATCTCTCTCTCTTTCTCTCTCTCTCTCTTTCTTTCTTTTTCTTCGACTCTATTTGTTTTCCCTGTTACTCTCTTCCCGCTATCCCTCTCTCTCTTCTTCGTCTCTATTTCTTTCTCTCTGATACTCTCCCTGTAGCTCTCTCTCTCTCTCCCTCTTTCTATTTCTTTATCTTTGCCACTCTCTCTGTCGTTCTTTCTATGTTACGCTCTCTGTCGGTGTCTCACTCTTTATCTCTATATCTTTCTCTCTGCTACTCTCTCTCTCTGTTGCTCTCTCTCTCTCTCTTTCTCTCTCTCTCTCTCTCTCTCTCTCTGTATTACTCTTTCAGTCGATGTTCCTCTCTTTCTCTCTATTTCATTCTCTCTGTTACTCTCTCTGTCGCTCTCTTTCTCTTTTATTCTCCCTTTCTCTCTTTCTCTTTCTGTTACTCTCTCTCTCTCTCTGTCGCTCTCTATCTCTCTCTGTTACTCTCTCTGTCGATGACTCTCTCTTTCTCTCTATTTCTTTCTCTATGTTACTCTCACTGTCGATGGCACTCTCTTTATCTTTATTTATTTCTCTCACTTTCACTATCTGTCGATGTCTCTCTATTGCTCTCTATTTATTTCTCTGTGTTACTTTCACTCTCTCTCTCTCTCTCTCTCTCTCTCTCTCTCTCTCTATCGTTGTCTCTCTATCTGTTACTCTTTCTGTCGATGACTCTCTCTTTCTCTCTATTTCTTTCTCTATGTTACTCTCACTGTCGATGGCACTCTCTTTATCTTTATTTATTTCTCTCACTTTCACTATCTGTCGATGTCTCTCTATTGCTCTCTATTTATTTCTCTGTGTTACTTTCACTCTCTCTCTCTCTCTCTCTCTCTCTCTCTCTCTCTCTCTCTATCGTTGTCTCTCTATCTGTTACTCTTTCTGTCGATGACTCTCTCTTTCTCTCTATTTCTTTCTCTATGTTACTCTCACTGTCGATGGTACTCTCTTTATCTTTATTTATTTCTCTTACTTTCACTATCTGTCGATGTCTCTCTATTGCTCTCTATTTATTTCTCTCTGTTACTCTCACTCTCTCTCTCTCTCTGTCGTTGTCTCTCTCTCTCTCTGTTACTCTCTCTGTCGATGACTCTCTCTTTCTGTTACTCTCTCTGTCGCTGTCTCTCTCCCACTGTTACTTTCTTTGTCGCTGTCTCTCTCAGTTACTCTCTCTTTCTCTCTCTCTGTCTCTCTCTCTCTGTGTCGATGTCTCTCTTTTCCCCTCTATTTCTTTCTCTTTGTTACTTTCTCTGTCGCTCTCTCTATCTTTCTCTGTATTTCTCTCTCTGTTACACTCTCTGTCGCTGTCTCTCTCTTTCTCTCTCTCTCTTTCTCTCTTTCTCTTTTTCTCTGTTTCTCTCTCTCTTTCGCTCTCTCTCTCTCTCTCTCTCTCTCTCTTTCTCTCTATTTCTCTGTCACTCTGTTATTCTCTCTGTTACTCTCTCTGTCGCTGTCTTTCCCTCTCTGTCAGTATTTCTTTCTCTCTTTTACTCTCTCCATCGTCCTCTCTCTCTCTCTCTCCTCTCTCTCTCTCTCTCTCTCTCTCTCTCTCTCTCTCTCTCTCTCTCTGTCTCTCTTGCCTTTCCCTGACAATTTACTCATCCCTTGGAAGAATTCATGTACAACGTTTCAGACTTGTCACGTGTTCTTTACAGGACGTGGCAATCATCCCTTTGTTGACGTTCTTGGCAATTTGACTGTCAATAGTTTGCCATTGCGTTTGTATTTTTTTGTTTTTATAAACGAGAAATCAACATTTCAGTTCAATTATATATCGGTGGCAGTCCAGGAAGACATGGCACTGGCTGAAGTAGTGAGACCAAATGGTTGTCTAGAATGATATATAGATGGCTGTCCGGGAAGACATGACACCGGCTGAACTAGTAAGACCACATGGTTATCTAGAATGAGAGACTTGGGAATAAGAACTGGCCCGGCCAGACACGAGAGGCACATCGGGAGAATGAGGGGCCTCGTCAGCCAACAAAGAACTGACACTACAGAGTGAGCCCGAAAAAAAAGTGAGAACATCGCGTAAAAAGTAATATAATTACATAAAAATTTGTTTAACTGTATCCATAATAGCTAAAATTGTTTACTCATTTATTTAATTACTTATTTAACTATATCATCATCATCTTTATCATCTTCCACTTCTGCCGTCATGCGCCGTGGGCAGGAATAATTTGCACTCCAGCCCGACATCTTGTGGCATACAAGTTATTTAATAATATAATTCAAGTAATTATATTGTTTTGTTTCATATAATTTTGTTTGCCATGTATTTAGCTAATCAGAAATCATGCTCAATGTGTCCTCCTTGCTTCTCAACGAGTTTTTCTAAGCGTCGACGCCACTCGTTTATGCTACTGTCAATAAAGCGCTGCCCCAGATTTCTCAATTCTTCGATTATTGCCAACTTGAGCTGCTCAACTGTGATAAATTTTCGGCGAACGTAGACTTTCTCTTGCAAAGCACCCCATATGGCATAATCTGCTGGGTTTAAATCAGGACTATTTGATGGCCACATGTCTGGCTCGATGAAGTTAACATTCTTCTGACGAAGAAAGTTGATCATATTTCTGGCTGTGTGAGATGGAGCTTCGTCTCGCTGTAATGTCCAGTTATGGCGACCACATGTCACTTGAATTACAGGCACAATGAAGACACACAATACTAGTTTTCCCCATTCGAGACACACCAACTGATGCCATGATACTGCGGCTCATATCGTCACATTCTCGTATAAGTAAACTTTCCTTAACTTGTATTTTCTTTGTTTCAACGGAATAAACACGGTCAATTTTAGAATTAACTGGGGTGGCAACGGTGAATGTCTTTTCGTCTGTAAACCAGATGCTGTTATTAGACAGACAGTGGGATCAACACCTTGTGCCACATTTATTGTAAGACAGAAGATCAAGTGGTTTGGTCATATCGTTAGAATGCAACATCAGCAACTACCATCACTGGCCCTACATCAAAGATCATCTGCGATGAGACCAAGAGGACGCCCAAGAAGA
>OY992878.1:161932366-161979866 GCA_963921405.1 Cepaea hortensis
GTTAGTTAGTTAGTTAGTCATTCAGTCAGTCAGTCAGTCAGTTAGTATGTTAGTTAGTTAGTTAGTTAGTTAATTAGTTAGTTAATTAGTTAGTTAGTTAGTTAGTTAGTTAATTAGTTAGTTAATTAGTTAGTTAATTAGTTAGTTAGTTAGTTAGTTAGCTAGTTAGCTAGTTAGTTAGTTAGTTAGTTAGTTAGTTAATTAGTTAGTTAATTAGTTAGTTAGTTAGTTAGTTAGTTAGTCAGTTAGTTAGTTAGTTAGTTAGTTAATTAGTCAGTTAATTAGTTAGTTAATTAGTTAGTTAATTAGTTAGTTAATTAGTTAGTTAATTAGTTAGTTAGTTAGTTAGTTAGTTAGTTAGTTAGTTAGTTAGTTAATTAGTTAGTTAATTAGTTAGTTAGTTAGTTAGTTAGTTAGTTAGTTAGTCAGTCAGTCAGTCAGTCAGTTAGTATGTTAGTTAGTTAGTTAGTTGGTTAGTTAATTAGTTAGTTAATTAGTTAGTTAGTTAGTTAATTCGTTAGTTAATTAGTTAGTTAGTTAGTTAGTTAGTTAGTTAGTTAGTTAGTTAGTTAGTTAGTTAGTTAATTAGTTAGTTATTTAGTTAATTAGTTAGTTAATTAGTTAGTTAGTTAGTTAGTTAGTTAGTTAGTTAGTCATTCAGTCAGTCAGTCAGTCAGTTAGTATGTTAGTTAGTTAGTTAGTTAGTTAGTTAATTAGTTAGTTAATTAGTTAGTTAGTTAGTTAATTAGTTAGTTAATTAGTTAGTTAGTTAGTTAGTTAGTTAGTCATTCAGTCAGTCAGTCAGTCAGTTAGTATGTTAGTTAGTTAGTTAGTTAGTTTTTGGTGACAACTGGTAAAATCGAAGGGAACAGACCAAGAGGAAGACCTAGAAGCAAATACCTGGATGGCTTGATCCCTTTGTATTGTCGAGACAGGAACACGGAGCTGATCCAAGACTCTGGTGATCGAGTGAGATGGCAGAACATGACAGCCCACGCTTACCGGCATGGCACATGATGGATGGTGTGTGTGTGTGTGGGGGGGGGGGGGGTTATAGGGAGGAAATACGAAAAGGGGGGGGGGGGGTGACATTCTGAACATATTGTGAAGGGGTGCATGGGCCAAAAACGGTTGAGAACCACTGCGATAGAGGTAAACATTCTAAAGGAGAAGACAGGTCTTGATCGTAGCAGGATATTACAATATGTAATGAAATAAAAATAAACGTATCCTGAGGACACAGCATAAAAACACCAAGAGGACACAATAAAACACCATGATTACACACACACACAAAACACCATGATGATACACAATAAAACACCATGATGATACACAATAAAACACCATGATGATACACAATAAAAACACCATGCTGACACAATAAAAACACCATGATGACACAATAAAAATACCACGAGGACACAATAAAAAAAACACCATGAGAACACAATAAAAACACCATGAGGACACAATAAAAAAAAAACAATGAGAACAAAATAAAAATACCATGAGGACACAATAAAAACACCATGAAGACACAATAAAAATACCACAGGGATACCGAATAAAAACACACAGATGACACAATAAATACACAATGTAGACACAATAAAAACACCTTGAGGACACAATAAAATCACCGATAGGACACACAATAAAAATACCACGGGGATACCCAATAAAAATTCCCTGATGGCACAATAAAAACACCATGAGGACACAATAAATCACACTGACGACACAATAAATACACCATAAGGACACTATAAATCACCATGAGGACACAATAAAAACACCACGGGGACACAATAAATCACAATGAGGACACAATAAAAACACCACGGGGATACCCAATGAAAACAGATATGTGAGGTCAGAATGACCGTATGGATAAGAGAGCTTGCACTTAATCTTCCGGTGTGCTCATATCGAGATAATTGGTTCAAACCCTACACCGGTCAGTTGGACTAAAAGTTGGACTTCTCATCCTTGACCATTAACGTCAATTACAAGTACCTCTGAAGTCTGAGTGGTTTCGTCTGATGTTGAGGGACACTGGTAATACAGTAAGCTAATGCACACGCAAACATCATTTCAGTATCACGTTTATGGACTACGCTTGAGTTCAAAGCGAGCGAGGGCCCCCCCCCCCCAAAAAAAAAAAAAAAATATCGCCATCCTGGACTTTAATTCGCCGATGAATTTCTAGAGGTTTCATCCATTCATTTATCAAAAAACGGATAATTGAACTGATATCACGTGCTTAACACTCTTGGCATCCGTAACAACAATATTGACAGGTTACAAGACAATGGATATGTTATTGTAATGTCTATCACACTTTTAAGATTTTCATTTGAGGCCCCCTAGTAATAAAAGAAACATTGTTCATCCAAAGGCAAAATCGAAGTAAATGGAACCAATCTGAAACAAATCAATTTATATAAGCATGTGTGTACTTTAATAACAGCAAATGGAAGATATATATTTATAAGGAGGTATAGCCCAAGCAAAGGCAGAATTTCATGAGATGAAGAATATTCTCTACAATGTATCTTCATAACAGAACACACAGTGGACTTGCAGAACTGTATGCAGCTTTACTGACACTGTGACAGAGATCCATCCTCCGTAGGTTAATGTATATATGCGTAGCATTGTGTGTATGTGTGTGTGTGTGTGTGTGTGTGTGTGTGCGCGCGTGTGGGGTGGAGGGAGTGCGAAAGCGCGCGAACGCATGCGAGCGCAAAAATTCGGTTTTCTGTTCAAATCCACAATTCTTGGCTACGGAAATGTTTCGTAAACTAATCCTTTATATCATGTGCGTTTACTGTAAAGCGCGGAGACTATAAATACACCGTTAGTCTTGACATCCAACTATAAAGGATTCTCTTCGTGCGCTAAATTGAAAGATAATAGGGCATCTTCCACAGAGTTTTGTGGGCAGTTAGGCAGTTAATGAAGTAGAAAATGTGTCACAGTATATTTACTTTGATCCTCAAGACTTTACAAAAACAAACCATGTACTTTATTTTATTTTGGATATTTTAAAACTTGAAACTAGAAATTCGAGCAGAAAATTGAAATTCCAGATTGATGTCCTTGAGAAGATTGACTAATCTCCTGTTTGAAATCACCCTAATTACATCTTCTGGTCGCTCTTGGTTGTTGACTGCCAAACCAGGCAATCAGAAGATCATGCCCAATGAGTTTTTCTTTGGCAACAACAAACTGTTCCTAGTTTCTTCAGTGTTAATAAAAAAAAAAGGGTTGGGGGTTGACATGGGAGTGGGGGTTGGGTGGTGTAGCGGACTGTGACTGCTGCCTCTGTTTCTCGCAGTCCTGGTTCAATTCGGCGTCTGGGCTGGGTGGAAATCAAACGGGTTGATATTATCCCTGTAACGTCTAAGTGTGTTGGGGCATAATGGTTCGGGTTGAAATGGTTAGTAGTTGGTGGGTGATTCTGCTGATGGGTATAGACAGGCAGGCAGGCAGACAGGTAGGCAGGCAGGCAGGCAGACATACAGACAGACAGACAGACAGACAGTGTGAGAGAGAGAAGGAGGCAGAAGAGATAGACGAGAGAAATACTGGGACAGATAGACAGATAGAGACAGAGACAGAGACAACGAAACAGAGAAACAGACATAGCGTGTAGGACAATCTTGCATAATGTAATTCTAAAACAAAAACAACACAGTCTGCCTGTCTGTCTGTCTGTCTGTCTGTCTGTCTGTCTGTCTGTCTGCCTGTCTGTCTGTATGTCTGTCTGTCTGTCTGTATGTCTGTCTGTCTGTCTGTCTGTCTGTCTGTCTGTCTGACTGTCTATCTGTCTGTCTGTCTCGCCCTCTCTCTCTCTTACTCTCTCTCTCTCTCTCTCTCTCTCTCTCTCTCTCTCTCTCTCTCTCTCTCTCCACACATCTCTCATTGTCTCTGGCTGCGCCAACAGACAGATACACAAACTATTTATTACAACTTTTTCACACATTCTGAAGTAAATCTAAAGATTCTCGCATTGCCTACAAGATTCCGAAAACTGAGCAAAGTAAATGAACAAAAGCAGTAAGATGGAGATGATTTGTAAATTTACTTGAAAACTCGCCGTAAAGACAGAAAACATACATGAAAATTCAGATGAACAGCGAAATGAATGCGTTTCTATGAAACTTCATAACACTGGTTTCTGATAACAGTGAATGTTCATTTTCTGTCAGGTAGCATTAGCTAGGAGGAGAGGAAGAGGGAGGATGGGAGAGGGAACAGTGAGTATACTGTCTGATAGCATGGGAGACAGGAAAGTGAGTATACTGTCTGAGAGCATGTGAGAGAGGACAGTGAGTATACTGTCTGATATCATGTGAGAGAGGACAGTGAGTATGCTGTCTGATATCATGTGAGAGAGACAGTGAGTTTACTGTCTCATAGCATGAGAGAGAACACGGTGAGTTTACTGTCTGATAGCATTGAAAACAGGACAGTGACTAAAGGTCTGTTAGCATGGGAGAGCGAGGACAGTGAGTGTACTGTCTGATATCGTGGCATGGAGAGATATACGCGTGTGAATTCATATATACAGCTACACGTGAATGTTGCAGGTAGATGGTGCCTGGTGCACGCCAGGCGGTAAGACATTTCAAGAAGAAGAAGAAGAAGAAGAAGAAGAAGAAGAAGAAGAAGAAGAAGAAGAAGAAGAAGAAGAAGAAGAAGAAGAAGAAGAAGAAGAAGAAGAAGAAGAAGAAGATGATGATGATGATGATGATGATGATGATGATGATGATGATGATGATGATGATGATGATGATGGTGATGATGATGATGATGATGATGAGGATGATGATGATGAGGATGATGATGATGATGATGATGATGATGATGATGATGATGATGATGTGGTGGTGGTGGTGGTGGTTGTGATGGTGGTGGTAGTGGTGGTAGTGGTGGTAGTGGTGATTGTGGTTGTAAGTTTCCGGTGGTGGCAGTGATGATGATGTTGATGATACTGATAATGATGGCGTTTATGATAATGGTGATGATAATGCTGGTGGTGGTGAGGATGGTGTTGATAGTGGTGATTGTGGTGGTGATAGTGATACTGACGAAGGTGATAACCATGATGACAATGATGATGATAATGTTTGTGGCTATGTGGTGGTCGTCGTGATGATGGTTGTGATTGTGACGATAAAATAAATTATGATCACAATGTTGATGATAATAATGATAAAGATGACGATATTTTCCAGCAAAACATGTATAACATCCAAAACATAATATATTACAAATTTCAGTTTATTCCTGAACGCCTGTTATGCTTATTATTTCTGAATCAAGGGAGACTACTTTAATTTCCGGTTTAAACTCTGGCGGAAACGGAAGTCTGTGGTTGGACATGTCCTGTGGTTTTGCTTTGAAATAAAGATGTCTGAATCAGATCCGAAGGTATTATATTGTTTGTGTGAACAAATTTGTTATAATGTTTAAGCTCTAGTTTTCATTGTTCTCCTCCTCCTCCTACACTCCTCCTCCTCCTCCTACTCATTCTCCTTCTCCTCCTCCTCCACCTCCTCCTCCTCTTTCTTCTTCTTCTTCTTCTTCTTCTTCATCGTCTTCTTCTTCTTCTTCTTCCTCTTCTCCTTCCTCTTCTCCTTCCTCGTCTCCTTCCTCTTCTCCTTCTTTTTCTTCTTCTTCTTCTTCTTCTTCTTCTTCTTCTTCTTCTTCTTCTTCTTCTTCTTCTTCTTCTTTCCTTCGTTCTTCTCCTCCTCATCTTCGTCTTCTTCTTTATCTTCTTTTCTTCCTCTTCCTTCTCTCTTCCTCCTTAAATTCAATTCAATTAAATCCTCCTCTTCTTTATCACCTCCCTTTCTTATGCTTTTCTGTTTTTCACAACTCAATCCGTTGTCGTTTCCTTCTTCTCCGCCTCGTTCTTTCGTTCCTATTCCAATTCTTCTTTCTTTGCGATCGCAGTTGTGATTATTCCCAGAGACTTTCACGTTGAAATCGATAGCATTTTTTGGTGTTCATTTTCAAATTTCATATATCCCAGAATGTAGTACCGATATAGTGGGCCAGTATATGTCTCTGAACTTGCTGTGCCGTGGACAATCCTGCAGAACGTATCAAGTTATTCATTAGCGTTCCCGTTAAATGAACATTTCCGGGTCAGCCGCTTTGTTAGAACCACAGACTAGGATTTCTTCACACACGTGTGCAGACCACAACAAGGATACATATGAGTAACCCATAACCCATGTATATAATTGTATCGGTGTATTAGTTGTTTGTTGGCTGGCCATGGTCTTCTCCGTAACGTCCATTTTGTTCAAGTAAAGCTTACGTCACGTTTTTTTTTTTTTTTTTTTTTTTTTAGTTTGTTATTCATTCATTGTAAGTTATTCCTTGCGTGCACAGTAATGAAGCAAATTACAGAAGCACTTGTGTTGTTATTCTGGTATGGGAACATGAGTACTAATAAACATTTATTCAACCCCCCCCCCCTCCCCTCCCCCACCGAGTCGCATATCTGTTTAAACTGACCCGTGCTCTCATGTCGTTCCATCTCAAGCTATTACAAACATCACATTTTCGTAACTATATAAAATGGCAAACACGAAATAATGCTTTATTCAATGCTATGTATATCTGATAGAAAATTCCTTCCATTCGCAAATGCTTGTCGGTAATGACTTCAAGGTTTGTTGTCAAGCTGTGTAGATCGGTGTGAGTTGGCACACAATGTGAGGGATGTGAAGCGAAAACCCGTATGTCCAGATGTTTGTTCCACTTGCTTCTCTTCAACCGCTGCCAAAATTTGACATTCAACCACAACAGCAGTGTTGATATGCCCTTTTGGTAAAGCCATTGTATCTCAAACTGATAGCAGTCTTCTTGCGAGAAAGACAATCTGGCAGCCGCGGTTGAGCGTGATTCCCGTTTTTCTGGACTGGGTTGGGAGATGGCTGCGTTTTGTGGATCTCTAAGTCTAGTAGAGAAATATGTACTATTGCGTCTGTGATGCTGTATTTGATTTCGCGGGAAACTTCCCGACGTGAAAGAAAATAAACAAAAACAACCATTTAGCTTATCGCCGTTTTCCTCGTTCCAAAATTAGCTGCTGTTGGTACAAACAAGAATCTCGGAATCTTGTAGAAGAACAGCTAATGTTACCTGTGAGATGGAACGAGCAATGTCGCGGCAATTTCAGGCAGCGACGAGACGACTGGTTGGTTGGTTGTTAGGTTGTGAATCTTCTGGAACCCGAGCAGGTTAACTCGGTGGTCAAAAAATGCGTGAAGAAGTCGAATATGTGGGCCGAAAGGCGCAAACAGCACGGCTATACTGTAAACAGGTACAAAGCATTTGTATCCAAAATATACATTTCATACGAACGAAGAAGAAGAACCTTCTGGAAGTGGTTGTTAGTTTTATCTCTCTTAGTTCATTAATCTTCTGAAAATCTTGATTTTAATTCTGTTGATTAATATTCTGGAAGTCTTAGTTTTAACTCTGTTAGTTGGTTAATCTTCTGGAAGTCTTAGTTTTAACTCTGTTAGTTGGTTAATCTTCTGGAAGTGTTGGTTTTAACTCTGTTAGTTGGTTAATCTTCTGGAAGTCTTATTTTTAACTCTGTTAGCTGGTTTATCTTACGAAAGTGTTAGTTTTAACTCTGTTAGTTTTTTGTCGTAGAATGTGACAAGTTTCACCAGAATGTCTCTCATACACAAGAAAGTATTCAATAAAAGAGGAAGGGGAAACTAGAGCTTCCCAGGGTCTATCAAGCTATGATGCATGATTACGCAAAAAGGCGGCAAAGAGATAAGATCATTGGCGTATTTGGTATAATTACTCTTGACTAGATCTGCTCAAATCAGATACGTCAGATAATAGGATCAGATATGAAGCTATTAAATGTATATTCCATTTATCCTTGACTAGGAATTCTATATGGAAAAATATAACGATGATTAATGCCCATGCACCTACTGAAAAGAAAGAAGATGATGTTAAAGAAGACTTTTATAATGATCTGGAAGATGTCATAGAAGAAACCCCCAAACAGGACATCCTGATTGTGCTGGGAGACTTCAATGCAAAAATAGGTAGAGAGCAAACTCATAAAAAAGTGGCCGGTGTGGAAAGCCTACATACAACTTCAAATGATAATGGATGGAGAGTCATCAATCTGGCAGAAGCCAAAGGACTACAGATTAGCAGTACCAGACTACAAAGAAAGGATATACACAAACAAACTTGGAAATCATGTGACAAGAGAACCTATAATCAAATAGATCACATTTTAATTAACAACAGAAATGCATCAAACATACAACAAGTTAGAAGTTATAGAGGAGCTGAGTGCCACATCGACCACTTCCTCGTTGGAGCAAAATTTAAAATAAAACTTAAGAGAGCTTTCTATACTAAATTACAAAGATTACACCCAACATATAACAAAGAAAAACTACAAGAAATTACAGTCAAAGGGAAATTTACAGAAGAAATAATATGTAAACTTGAAACTCTGCAAAACCCTTTGGAGGAAAGCGTTGACCAAACTTGGTTGAATATCAAGAATACAATTCAATCTACCGCAGAAGAATGTCTCGGTGTGTTAACCATGCATAGAAAGAACAGATGGTTCAATCCAAAATGTGAAGAAGCAGTCATTAGGAAAAAGAATGCCAGACATGTATGGTTAAATGACATCAATAACATCCAAAAGGAAGAGCGTTATAGAAATGAATGTAAAGAGGCTACAAAAATAGTTCGACAGCAGAAGCGAGAATATATGAGTAGTATAATCAAAGATATGGAAACTAATCACAAGAAAAACGAATCCAGAACGTTTTTTAAAGAACTGAAGTCAATGACACGAGGGCACCAACACAACACACATGGTTTAAAAGACAAAAATGGGAATATGATAAATACCAATGAGGAAATGTGCAACACATGGATATAATATTTTCTTGAATTACTAAATTGTGAAGCTCCAAGTAACACTTTCCCACAGGAAGAGGTTCTAACGTGTGAACCACAAATTGAAGAATCTGCATTTGAAGAAATCCTATATGTAATCACACGACTTAAAAACAATAAGGCAACTGGGGCTGATGGAATTGCTGCTGAATTTATAAAGGCAGGTGGCCATGAATTACATCTAAAGCTATACGAACTAATAATAAAAATCTGGAGGACAGAAGAATTACCCATGACTGGAAAGAGTCATTATTGATACCTATCTTTAAGAAAGGAGACAAGTTCCATTGTGAAAATTATAGAGGAATATCACTACTGTCCACAAGCTATAAAATACTATCCGCAGTATTACTAAATAGACTAAAACCATATTCAGAAGACATATTAGGTGACTACCAGGCGGGTTTTAGACAAAACAGATCAACAATAGATCAGATATTTATCTTACGACAAACAGCCGAGAAAAATTGGGAATATAAAAGAGATCTCCATAACATTTTTGTGGATTTTGAAAAGGCGTATGATAGTGTCCATAGGAATAGTCTATGGAATGCTATGCGGGAATTTGGAATACCAAGGAAGTTAATCAACATGACCAGTCTATGCATGGAATATACTTATAATATAGTAACATATAAAGGCAGGAAATCAGACCCTTTCCAAATAACATCTGGCTTGAAACAGGGTGATGCACTATCGCCGCTACTCTTCAATCTGGCTCTAGAGAAAGTTGTAAGGAAGGTAAAGGGGAAATGTGGTATTGGAGGAACATCCAAGCTTCTTGGTTATGCAGATGATATAGATATTATAGGGGGAAATGAACAAAATACATTAGAAATATTAACTCACTTAAAGGAAAAAGCCCAACAGATGGGGCTGGTTATCAACCAAGATAAAACAAGAGAAGCAATGGCTAAAAACTCTGGCCACATACAAATAGATAATATGACCATTAAAAGAACGGAAACATGCAATTACCTGGGTACAATCTTCAACTGCTCCAACATCTTAAGTAAAGAAATAAAAACTTGAATCAATTCTGGAAATAAGATATACTATTCACTACAACATCTACTAAAATCAAATGCGCTATCTCGTAACACCAAAATCACAATATAGAAAACACTGATCAGGCCAGTTGTGCTGTATGGCTCTGAAACCTGGAGTAGCTGCTAAGAATCGGGCGTCTGAATGAGTGACATGGACTTAGGACATTTCATTTCTCATGACGGGACGGGAAGGCATGAGATGTAACTATAGGCGTGTTCGACGACTGAAAAATTCCTCCCTGACTCGACAGCAGGAGAGAGATGGAGAGAGAGAGAGAGAGAGAGAGAGAGAGAGAGAGAGAGAGAGAGAGAGAGAGAGAGAGAGAAAGAGAGAGAGAGGAAAGTGACCGCAGTAAAATCGGAAGATAGACACTGCCAGATAGGTCATTGTGTGTGGGTGTATGGGGGTGATAGATTGTATGTATTGCCAGGATTGTCCTGGTGTAGAACTTAGACACTGCACAATTTTGAATCTGTTTTCAACCTCTCACCAAGAGCACCAGGTTTTCGTTCAGAGACTACGAGGAGAGACCAGGTGGCGTCAGGAAGGAACATTTGTGTCCTTAACTGACCATATGAGGATTTTAGCTAACCATAGCGGACCCTGGATAAGCCTATGGAGCCTACTGGAGCATGTTGGGAGGCGACGGTGGCATCTTCTCACCGGGATGTCATGCACCAACCACATCAGTTATGAATTTTACTTTTGTTTGAATGGTGATGTAAACTAACATTACCCGATATCAATACCACCCATCATCATGTTGTTTTAAGTTTTGATCTGGATAGATATTAAAGAGTTGTAGTTTGTTTTAACTCAGAGTTCAATCGTTATACGGTTTTTTTCCCAAAGGAAGCAATTGCTTTACTTACCTTGGTGGGGGATTAATTACACACCAGGGAGGGGAGTTTTGTCAGAAGGAAAACCCTGTCCTGCCTAGTAGCTCATTAGCAGATATTAATCTAGGCATCTAACCTTCCCTTTCCCACTTCTTGGGGATACCATGACCAGCTACTTATACATAGTATAGAGCCATTCTCAGCTGTACTCTTAGGTATTCAGGGGCATACTCTTTATTTCAGCCACATAGATTTTGTCCCGAGTCAATTTCTGACACATTGTGGTCTCAGTCTGGAATTCTGGCAAATTGGGTGCTCGCCCGGCAGCGTTTTGTAAAGTAATACACCCACTTCTGACAAATTGGTTGCTTGTCCGGAATCAACAATAGTCACCTCTGACAAGTGGGGTTGATCGCCAGTGATAGCACATAACTTGGCGGCAGTACCCTCACGCATCTGACAAGTTGATTAATTTTCTGGGAGTCTAAGTTTAAAGACTGTTAGTTGGTGACGGAATAACACTTACAGGTAATGGTAAAACGAGGCTGAGTGACCAGTTCAGTTCCTCGCCACCTATCCTTACGATGTCTAGAACATTCTGAAAATTGAGTGGTATCCATTTATAAGGAAGGGTCTAGCCCAAAGCAGCTTTGGAAGAACATCTCCGGTTCCTGTTGGGAATTCATCTCGGGTTGCCGTCTCCAGCAGTAAGAATGAGCTAATGCTAAACACAATAAATACATTATAGATATTCCAAATAATTGGAAATATGGTCAACATACAAACGAATAGTACGTTAATAGGAGGATCTGTAGTATAATGGTTTGATTGATTGATTGATTGATTGATTGATTGATTGATTGATTGATTAAAGACGCGTCATCAAAGCACACAGGGCAAACCCGTATTCTCTCGCAACAAATGTTGTAAGGTGTAGGTACCGATCATTGCCGTGGTGCTATTGTGGTTATTTCGCCTGATCACCAAGTTAGTGTTCAGAGGTAAAACCCAGGTATTGACACGTCGTTTTTTAAGAGCATTACCGCTATACTTCCACGTATAACATAATTTCCCAGGCATTTCCTGAGTCGGAAAGTTGAGGAGGTAGGAAAACGCCTACCTCACCTCCTTATGCCGTGCCCTACATAGAAAGACTTAAGACCGCCCCATGTGCAATGTTTCATACTCTAACATTCATTGATGAATCAAATAAAGTCTCGAATGAGAATGATACAAGTAAAAGGGTTTAAAAGGCAACGGGGTCGACTTGGGACTTTGATATCAGAGCTTTCCTTCTCGTGGGTCAGTTACTGTCCTCTGCTGCTGATCCCATGTTTTATTATAATAACTTTGTCCCACAGCAGTGTTATACTTTTGGGTCTCTGACGTACTAGCGTCAACACACCTTTTAGATCTAGAGCAGTGGTTCTCAACCAGTGGGAAATCCCCCCCCCCTCCCTCAGGGGGGAATTTTTGAGTTTCCAGGGGGGGGGGGGGAATAAGATTATTTCAAGATCGCGTTAATACAAGAACCGATTACTTGATATTGTTTTTCCCTGCATATTTTACAGTTCTTTACTTCTCGCCCTTCTGAAATTCGTTTTATAACGTACGTTGACCCACAGATCACGTTTTATGTAGACGTCTAGACTTGTTGAAGTATGTGTTATTAAATTTAGCTTCCATATTTACGTATACTGTGTGCGGTCCCCAGGAGGGAGGGGGAGATTTATAGGGAGGAAATACGAAAGGTGGAAATGACATTCTGAACATATGGTGAGGGGCGCATAGGCAAAAATAGGTTGAGAACCACTGTTCTAGACCAAGGAGGAGTAGGTGGCCAATCTTTCCCTCATTTTTGACAACCACAAGCAACCGCGTGACACAATCCTAGAAACAACTGAGTGATACAATCAAAGAAACAACTGAATGATACAATCCAAGAAAGAACTGTATGACCCATTCCAAGAAACAACTGTATGACACAATCCAAAAAACAACTTCATGACACAATCCATGAATCAACTGTATGACAACATCCAAGAAACAACTGTATGATACAATCCAATTAACAACTGAATTACACAAAACAAGAAACAACTGTATGAAACAATCCAATTAACAACTGTGTGAGACAATCCAAGAAACAACTGTTTGACACAATCCAATAAAGAACTGTATGACTCACCCAAAGAAACAACTGTATGACACAATCCTAGAATCAACTGTATGACACAATGCAAGAAATAACGGTATGACACAATCCAATTAACAACTGTGTGAGACAATCCAAGAAACAACTGTATGACACAATCCAAGAAACAACTGTGTGAGACAATCCAAGAAACAACTGTATGACACAATCCAATTAACAACTGTGTGAGACAATCCAAGAAACAACTGTATGACACAATCCAATTAACAACTGTGTGAGACAATCCAAGAAACAACTGTATGACACAATCCAAAAAACAACTTCATGACACAATCCATGAATCAACTGTATGACAACATCCAAGAAACAACTGTTTGATACAATCCAATTAACAACTGTGTGAGACAATCCAAGAACCAACTGTTTGACACAATCCAAGAAACAACTTCATGACACAATCCAAGAAACATCTGTGTGACACAATCCAATAAAGAACTGTATGACACAATCCAATAAAGAACTGTATGATACAATTCAAGAAACAACTGTATGACACAATCCAATAAAGAACTGTATGACACAATCCAATATAGAACTGTATGACACAATCCAATAAAGAACTGTATGACTCACCCAAAGAAACAACTGTATGACACAATCCAAGAAACAACTTCATGACACAATCCTAGAATCAACTGTATGACACAATCAAAGACATAACGGTATGACACAATCCAATTAACAACTGTGTGAGACAATCTAAGAAACAACTGTATGACACAATCCAATTAACAACTGTGTGAGACAATCCAAGAAACAACTGTATGACACAATCCAAAAAACAACTTCATCACACAATCCATGAATCAACTGTATGACAACATCCAAGAAACAACTGTATGATACAATCCAATTAACAACTGTGTGAGACAATCCAAGAAACAACTGTTTGACACAATCCAAGAAACAACTGTATGACACAATCCAATAAAGAACTGTATGACACAATCCAATAAAGAACTGTATGACTCACCCAAAGAAATAACTGTATGACACAATCCAAGAAACAACTTCATGACACAATCCTAGAATCAACTGTATGACACAATCCAAGAAATAACGGTATGACACAATCCAATTAACAACTGCGTGAAACAATCCAAGAAACAACTTCGTAACACAATTCCAGGAACAACTGTATGACTCAATCCAAGAAACAACTGAATTACACAATATAAGAATCAACGGTATTATACAATCCAAGAAACAACTGAATGAAACACTCCAAGAAACAACTGTTTGACACAATCCAAGAAACAACTTCATGACATTATTCAAGAATAAACTGAATGACACAATCAAAGAAAAAACGGTATGACACAATCAGATTAACATCTGCGTGACACAATCCAAGAAACAACTGTATGACGCAATCCAAGAAACAACTGTACGACGCAATCCAAGAAACAACTTCACGGCAAAATTCAAGAAACAACTGTATGACACAATCCAAGAAACAACTGTATAACACAATCCAAGAAACAACTGTATAACACAATCCAAGAAACAACTGTATGACGCAATCCAATAAACAACTGTGTGAGACAATCCAAGAAACAACTGTTTGACACAATCCAATAAAGAACTGTATGACTCACCCAAAGAAACAACTGTATGTCACAATCCAAGAAACAACTTCATGACACAATCCTAGAATCAACTGTGTGAGACAATCCAAGAAACAACTGTTTGACACAATCCAAGAAACAACTGTGTGAGACAATCCAAGAAACAACTGTATGACACAATCCAAGAAACAACTGTGTGAGACAATCCAAGAAACAACTGTATGACACAATCCAATTAACAACTGTGTGAGACAATCCAAGAAACAACTGTATGACACAATCCAAAAAACAACTTCATGACACAATCCATGAATCAACTGTATGAAAACATCCAAGAAACAACTGTATGATACAATCCAATTAACAACTGTGTGAGACAATCCAAGAAACAACTGATTGACACAATCCAAGAAACAACTGTATGACACAATCCAATAAAGAACTGTATGACTCACCCAAAGAAACAACTGTATGACACAATCCAAGAAATAACGGTATGACACAATCAAATTAACAACTGCGTGAAACAATCCAAGAAACAACTTCGTAACACAATTCCAGGAACAACTGTATGACTCAATCCAAGAAACAACTGAATTACACAATATAAGAATCAACTGTATTATACAATCCAAGAAACAACTGAATGAAACACTCCAGGAAACAACTGTTTGACACAATCCAAGAAACAACTTCATGACATTATTCAAGAATAAACTGAATGACACAATCCAAGAAAAAACGGTATGACACAATCAGATTAACATCTGCGTGACACAATCCAAGAAACAACTGTATGACGCAATCCAAGTAACAACTGTATAACACAATCCAAGAAACAACTTCACGGCAAAATTCTAGAAACAACTGTATGACACAATCCAAGAAACAACTGTATAACACAATCCAAGAAACAACTGTATAACACAATCCAAGAAACAACTGTATGGCGCAATACAATAAACAACTATGTGAGACAATCCAAGAAACAACTGTTTGACACAATCCAATAAAGAACTGTATGACTCACCCAAAGAAACAACTGTATGTCACAATCCAAGAAACAACTTCATGACACAATCCTAGAATCAACTGTGTGAGAATCCAAGAAACAACTGTTTGACACAATCCAAGAAACAACTGTGTGAGACAATCCAAGAAACAACTTCATGAAACAATCCTAGAATCAACTGTGTGACACAATCCAAGAAATAACGGTATGACACAATCCAATTAACAACTGTGTGAGACAATGCAAGAAACAACTGTATGACACAATCCAATTAACAACTGTGTGAGACAATCCAAGAAACAACTGTATGACACAAACCAAAAAACAACTTCATGACACAATCCATGAATCAACTATATGACAACATCCAAGAAACAACTGTATGATACAATCCAATTAACAACTGTGTGAGACAATCCAAGAAACAACTGTTTGACACAATCCAAGAAACAACTGTATGACACAATCCAATAAAGAACTGTATGACTCACCCAAAGAAACAACTGTATGACACAATCCAAGAAAAAACGGTATGACACAATCAGATTAACATCTGCGTGACACAATCCAAGAAACAACTGTATGACGCAATCCAAGAAACAACTGTACGACGCAATCCAAGAAACAACTTCACGGCAAAATTCTAGAAACAACTGTATGACACAATCCAAGAAACAACTGTATAACACAATCCAAGAAACAACTGTATAACACAATCCAAGAAACAACTGTATGACGCAATACAATAAACAACTGTGTGAGACAATCCAAGAAACAACTGTTTGACACAATCCAATAAAGAACTGTATGACTCACCCAAAGAAACAACTGTATGTCACAATCCAAGAAACAACTTCATGACACAATCCTAGAATCAACTGTGTGAGACAATCCAAGAAACAACTGTTTGACACAATCCAAGAAACAACTGTGTGAGACAATCCAAGAAACAACTGTAAGACACAATCCAAGAAACAACTGTGTGAGACAATCCAAGAAACAACTGTATGACACAATCCAATTAATAACTGTGTGAGACAATCCAAGAAACAACTGTATGACACAATCCAAAAAACAACTTCGTGACAGAATCCATGAATCAACTGTATGACACAATCCAAGAAATAACCGTATGACACAATCCAATTAACATCTGTGTGAGACAATCCAAGAAACAACTGTATGACACAATCCAAGAATCAACTGTGTGAGACAATCCAAGAAACAACTGTATGACACAATCCAATTAACAACTGTGTGAGACAATCCAAGAAACAACTGTATGACAAAATCCAATTAACAACTGTTTGAGACAATCGAAGAAACAACTGTATGACACAATCCAAAAAACAACTTCATGACACAATCCATGAATCAACTGTATGACAACATCCAAGAAACAACTGTATGATACAATCCAATTAACAACTGTGTGAGACAATCCAAGAAACAACTGTTTGACACAATCCAAGAAACAACTTCATGACATACTCCAAGAAACAAATGTGTGACAGAATCCAATAAAGAACTGTATGACACAATCCAATAAAGAACTGTATGACTCACCCAAAGAAACAACTGTATGACACAATCCAAGAAACAACTTCATGACACAATCCTAGAATCAACTGTATGACACAATCCAAGAAATAACGGTATGACACAATCCAATTAACAACTGTGTGAGACAATGCAAGAAACAACTGTATGACACAATCCAATTAACAACTGTGTGAGACAATCCAAGAAACAACTGTATGACACAATCCAAAAAACAACTTCATGACACAATCCATGAATCAACTATATGACAACATCCAAGAAACAACTGTATGATACAATCCAATTAACAACTGTGTGAGACAATCCAAGAAACAACTGTTTGACACAATCCAAGAAACAACTATATGACACAATCCAATAAAGAACTGTATGACTCACCCAAAGAAACAACTGTATGAAACAATCCAAGAAACAACTTCATGACACAATCCTAGAATCAACTGTATGACACAATCCAAGAAATAACGGTATGACACAATCAAATTAACAACTGCGTGAAACAATCCAAGAAACAACTTCGTAACACAATTCCAGGAACAACTGTATGACTTAATCCAAGAAACAACTGAATTACACAATATAAGAATCAACTGTATTATACAATCCAAGAAACAACTGAATGAAACACTCCAGGAAACAACTGTTTGACACAATCCAAGAAACAACTTCATGACATTATTCAAGAATACACTGAATGACACAATCCAAGAAAAAACGGTATGACACAATCAGATTAACATCTGCGTGACACAATCCAAGAAACAACTGTATGACGCAATCCAAGAAACAACTGTATAACACAATCCAAGAAACAACTTCACGGCAAAATTCTAGAAACAACTGTATGACACAATCCAAGAAACAACTGTATAACACAATCCAAGAAAAAACTGTATAACACAATCCAAGAAACAACTGTATGACGCAATACAATAAACAACTGTGTGAGACAATCCAAGAAACAACTGTTTGACACAATCCAATAAAGAACTGTATGACTCA
This sequence comes from Cepaea hortensis, assembly GCA_963921405.1. Lineage (NCBI taxonomy): Eukaryota > Metazoa > Mollusca > Gastropoda > Stylommatophora > Helicidae > Cepaea > Cepaea hortensis. The sequence goes on from OY992878.1 coordinate 161,950,595, forward strand.
CCCAAAGAAACAACTGTATGTCACAATCCAAGAAACAACTTCATGACACAATCCTAGAATCAACTGTGTGAGACAATCCAAGAAACAACTGTTTGACACAATCCAAGAAACAACTGTGTGAGACAATCCAAGAAACAACTGTATGACACAATCCAAGAAACAACTGTGTGAGACAATCCAAGAAACAACTGTATGACACAATCCAATTAACAACTGTGTGAGACAATCCAAGAAACAACTGTATGACACAATCCAAAAAACAACTTCATGACACAATCCATGAATCAACTGTATGACAACATCCAAGAAACAACTGTATGATACAATCCAATTAACAACTGTGTGAGACAATCCAAGAAACAACTGTTTGACACAATCCAAGAAACAACTGTATGACACAATCCAATAAGGAACTGTATGACACAATCCAATAAAGAACTGTATGACTCACCCAAAGAAACAACTGTATGACACAATCCAAGAAACAACTTCATGACACAATCCTAGAATCAACTGTATGACACAATCCAAGAAATAACTGTATGACACAATCCAATTAACAACTGTGTGAGACAATCCAAGAAACAACTGTATGACACAATCCAAGAAACAACTGTGGGAGACAATCCAAGAAACAACTGTATGACACAATCCAATTAACAACTGTGTGAGACAATCCAAGAAACAACTGTATGACACAATCCAATTAACAACTGTGTGAGACAATCCAAGAAACAACTGTATGACACAATCCAAAAAACAACTTCATGACACAATCCATGAATCAACTGTATGACAACATCCAAGAAACAACTGTATGATACAATCCAATTAACAACTGTGTGAGACAATCCAAGAAACAACTGTTTGACACAATCCGAGAAACAACTTCATGACACAATCCAAGAAACAACTGTGTGACACAATCCAATAAAAAACTGTATGCCACAATCCAATAAAGAACTGTATGATACAATCCAATAAAGAACTGTATGACTCACCCAAAGAAACAACTGTATGACACAATCCAAGAAACAACTTCATGACACAATCCTAGAATCAACTATGTGACACAATCCAAGAAATAACGGTAAGACACAATCCAATTAACAACTGTGTGAGACAATGCAAGAAACAACTGTATGACACAATCCAAAAAACAACTTCATGACACAATCCATGAATCAACTATATGACAACATCATAGAAACAACTGTATGATACAATCCAATTAACAACTGTGTGAGACAATCCAAGAAACAACTGTTTGACACAATCCAAGAAACAACTGTATGACACAATCCAATAAAGAACTGTATGACTCACCCAAAGAAACAACTGTATGACACAATCCAAGAAACAACTTCATGACACAATCCTAGAATCAACTGTATGACACAATCCAAGAAATAACGGTATGACACAATCCAATTAACAACTGCGTGAAACAATCCAAGAAACAACTTCGTAACACAATTCCAGGAACAACTGTATGACTCAATCCAAGAAACAACTGAATTACACAATATAAGAATCAACTGTATTATACAATCCAAGAAACAACTGAATGAAACACTCCAAGAAACAACTGTTTGACACAATCCAAGAAACAACTTCATGACATTATTCAAGAATAAACTGAATGACACAATCCAAGAAAAAACGGTATGACACAATCAGATTAACATCTGCGTGACACAATCCAAGAGACAACTGTATGACACAATCCAAGAAACAACTGTATAACACAATCCAAGAAACAACTGTATAACACAATCCAAGAAACAACTGTATGACGCAATCCAATAAACAACTGTGTGAGACAATCCAAGAAACAACTGTTTGACACAATCCAATAAAGAACTGTATGACTCACCCAAAGAAACAACTGTATGTCACAATCCAAGAAACAACTTCATGACACAATCCTAGAATCAACTGTGTGAGACAATCCAAGAAACAACTGTTTGACACAATCCAAGAAACAACTGTGTGAGACAATCCAAGAAACAACTGTATGACACAATCCAATTAATAACTGTGTGAGACAATCCAAGAAACAACTGTATGACACAATCCAAAAAACAACTTCATGACACAATCCATGAATCAACTGTATGACACAATCCAAGAAATAAGCGTATGACACAATCCAATTAACAACTGTGTGAGACAATCCAAGAAACAACTGTATGACACAATCCAAGAATCAACTGTGTGAGACAATCCAAGAAACAACTGTATGACACAATCCAATTAACAACTGTGTGAGACAATCCAAGAAACAACTGTATGACACAATCCAATTAACAACTGTTTGAGACAATCGAAGAAACAACTGTATGACACAATCCAAAAAACAACTTCATGACACAATCCATGAATCAACTGTACGACAACATCCAAGAAACAACTATATGATACAATCCAATTAACAACTGTGTGAGACAATCCAAGAAACAACTGTTTGACACAATCCAAGAAAAAACTTCATGACACAATCTAAGAAACAAATGTGTGACACAATCCAATAAAGAACTGTATGAAACAATCCAATAAAGAACTGTATGATACAATTCAAGAAACAACTGTATGACACAATCCAATAAAGAACTGTATGACACAATCCAATAAAGAACTGTATGACACAATCCAATAAAGAACTGTATGACTCACCCAAAGAAACAACTGTATGACACAATCCAAGAAACAACTTCATGACACAATCCTAGAATCAACTGTATGACACAATCCAAGAAATAACGGTATGACACAATCCAATTAACAACTGTGTGAGACAATGCAAGAAACAACTGTATGACACAATCCAATTAACAACTGTGTGAGACAATCCAAGAAACAACTGTATGACACAATCCAAAAAACAACTTCATGACACAATCCATGAATCAACTGTATGACAACATCCAAGAAACAACTGTATGATACAATCCAATTAACAACTGTGTGAGACAATCAAAGAAACAACTGTTTGACACAATCCAAGAAACAACTATATGACACAATCCAATAAAGAACTGTATGACTCACCCAAAGAAACAACTGTATGACACAATCCATGAAACAACTTCATGACACAATCCTAGAATCAACTGTATGACACAATCCAAGAAATAACGGTATGACACAATCCAATTAACAACTGCGTGAAACAATCCAAGAAACAACTTCGTAACACAATTCCAGGAACAACTGTATGACTCAATCCAAGAAACAACTGAATAACACAATATAAGAATCAACTGTATTATACAATCCAAGAAACAACTGAATGAAACACTCCAAGAAACAACTGTTTGACACAATCCAAGAAACAACTTCATGACATTATTCAAGAATAAACTGAATGACACAATCCAAGAAAAAACGGTATGACACAATCAGATTAACATCTGCGTGACACAATCCAAGAAACAACTGTATGACGCAATCCAAGAAACAACTGTACGACGCAATCCAAGAAACAACTTCACGGCAAAATTCAAGAAATAACTGTATGAAACAATCCAAGAAACAACTGTATAACACAATCCAAGAAACAACTGTATAACACAATTCAAGAAACAACTCTATGACGCAATCCAATAAACAACCGTGTGAGACAATCCAAGAAACAACTGTTTGACACAATCCAATAAAGAACTGTATGACTCACCCAAAGAAACAACTGTATGTCACAATCCAAGAAACAACTTCATGACACAATCCTAGAATCAACTGTGTGAGACAATCCAAGAAACAACTGTTTGACACAATCCAAGAAACAACTGTGTGAGACAATCCAAGAAACAACTGTATGACACAATCCAAGAAACAACTGTGTGAGACAATCCAAGAAACAACTGTATGACACAATCCAATTAACAACTGTGTGAGACAATCCAAGAAACAACTGTATGACACAATCCAAAAAACAACTTCATGACACTATCCAATAAAGAACTGTATGACACAATCCAATAAAGAACTGTATGACTCACCCAAAGAAACAACTGTATGACGCAATCCAAGAAACAACTTCATGACACAATCCTAGAATCAACTGTATGACACAATCCAAGAAACAACTGTTTGACACAATCCAAGAAACAACTGTGTGAGACAATCCAAGAAACAACTGTATGACACAATCCAATTAACAACTGTGTGAGACAATCCAAGAAACAACTGTGTGACACAATCCAATAAACAACTGTGTTAGACAATCCAAGAAACAACTGTATGACACAATCCAAAAAACCACTTCATGACACAATCCATGAATCAACTGTATGACAACATCCAAGAAACAACTGTATGATACAATCCAATTAACAACTGTGTGAGACAATCCAAGAAACAACTGTTTGACACAATCCAATAAAGAACTGTATGAAACAATCCAATAAAGAACTGTATGACTCACCCAAAGAAACAACTGTATGACACAATCCAAGAAACAACTTCATGACACAATCCTAGAATCAACTGTATGACACAATCCAAGAAATAACAGTATGACACAATCCAATTAACAACTGTGTGAGACAATCCAAGAAACAACTGAATGACACAATCCAAGAAACAACTATGTGAGACAATCCAAGAAACAACTGTATGACACAATCCAATTAACAACTGTGTGAGACAATCCAAGAAACAACTGTATGACACAATCCAATTAACAACTGTGTGAGACAATCGAAGAAACAACTTTATGACACAATCCAAAAAACAACTTCATGACACAATCCATGAATCAACTGTATGACAACATCCAAGAAACAACTGTATGATACAATCCAATTAACAACAGCGTTAGACAATCCAAGAAACAACTGTTTGACACAATCCAAGAAACAACTTCATGACACAATCCAAGAAACAAATGTGTGACACAATCCAATAAAGAACTGTATGACACAATCCAATAAAGAACTGTATGATACAATTCAAGAAACAACTGTATGACACAATCCAATAAAGAACTGTATGACACAATCCAATAAAGAACTGTATGACACAATCCAATAAAGAACTGTATGACTCACCCAAAGAAACAACTGTATGACACAATCCAAGAAACAACTTCATGACACAATCCTAGAATCAACTGTATGACACAATCCAAGAAATAACGGTATGACACAATCCAATTAACAACTGTGTGAGACAATGCAAGAAACAACTGTATGACACAATCCAATTAACAACTGTGTGAGACACTCCAAGAAACAACTGTTTGACACAATCCAAGAAACAACTGTATGACACAATCCAATAAAGAACTGTATGACTCACCCAAAGAAACAACTGTATGACACAATCCAAGAAACAACTTCATGACACAATCCTAGAATCAACTGTATGACACAATCCAATTAACAACTGCGTGAAACAATCCAAGAAACAACTTCGTAACACAATTCCAGGAACAACTGTATGACTCAATCCAAAAAACAACTGAATTACACAATATAAGAATCAACTGTATTATACAATCCAAGAAACAACTGAATGAAACACTCCAAGAAACAACTGTTTGACACAATCCAAGAAACAACTTCATGACATTATTCAAGAATAAACTGAATGACACAATCCAAGAAAAAACGGTATGACACAATCAGATTAACATCTGCGTGACACAATCCAAGAAACAACTGTATGACGCAATCCAAGAAACAACTGTACGACGCAATCCAAGAAACAATTTCACGGCAAAATTCAAGAAACAACTGTATGACACAATCCAAGAAACAACTGTATAACGCAATCCAAGAAACAACTGTATAACACAATCCAAGAAACAACTGTATGACGCAATCCAATAAACAACTGTGTGAGACAATCCAAGAAACAACTGTTTGACACAATCCAATAAAGAACTGTATGACTCACCCAAAAAAACAACTGTATGTCACAATCCAAGAAACAACTTCATGACACAATCCTAGAATCAACTGTGTGAGACAATCCAAGAAACAACTGTTTGACACAATCCAAGAAACAACTGTGTGAGACAATCCAAGAAACAACTGTATGACACAATCCAAGAAACAACTGTGTAAGACAATCCAAGAAACAACTGTATGACACAATCCAATTAATAACTGTGTGAGACAATCCAAGAAACAACTGTATGACACAATCCAAAAAACAACTTCATGACACAATCCATGAATCAACTGTATGACACAATCCAAGAAATAACCGTATGACACAATCCAATTAACAACTGTGTGAGACAATCCAAGAAACAACTGTATGACACAATCCAAGAATCAACTGTGTGAGACAATCCAAGAAACAACTGTATGACACAATCCAATTAACAACTGTGTGAGACAATCCAAGAAACAACTGTATGACACAATCCAATTAACAACTTCATGACACAATCCATGAATCAACTGTATGACAACATCCAAGAAACAACTGTATGATACAATCCAATTAACAACTGTGTGAGACAATCCAAGAAACAACTGTTTGACACAATCCAAGAAACAATTTCATGACACAATCCAAGAAACAAATGTGTGACACAATCCAATAAAGAACTGTATGAAACAATCCAATAAAGAACTGTATGATACAATTCAAGAAACAACTGTATGACACAATCCAATAAAGAACTGTATGACACAATCCAATAAAGAACTGTATGACACAATCCAATAAAGAACTGTATGACTCACCCAAAGAAACAACTGTATGACACAATCCAAGAAACAACTTCATGACACAATCCTAGAATCAACTGTATGACACAATCCAAGAAATAACGGTATGACACAATCCAATTAACAACTGTGTGAGACAATGCAAGAAACAACTGTATGACACAATCCAATTAACAACTGTGTGAGACAATCCAAGAAACAACTGTATGACACAATCCAAAAAACAACTTCATGACACAATCCATGAATCAACTGTATGACAACATCCAAGAAACAACTGTATGATACAATCCAATTAACAACTGTGTGAGACACTCCAAGAAACAACTGTTTGACACAATCCAAAAAACAACTGTATGACACAATCCAATAAAGAACTGTATGACTCACCCAAAGAAACAACTGTATGACACAATCCAAGAAACAACTTCATGACACAATCCTAGAATCAACTGTATGACACAATCCATGAAATAACGGTATGACACAATCCAATTAACAACTGCGTGAAACAATCCAAGAAACAACTTCGTAACACAATTCCAGGAACAACTGTATGACTCAATCCAAGAAACAACTGAATTACACAATATAAGAATCAACTGTATTATACAATCCAAGAAACAACTGAATGAAACACTCCAAGAAACAACTGTTTGACACAATCCAAGAAACAACTTCATGACATTATTCAAGAATAAACTGAATGACACAATCCAAGAAAAAACGGTATGACACAATCAGATTAACATCTGCGTGACACAATCCAAGAAACAACTGTATAACGCAATCCAAGAAACAACTGTACGACGCAATCCAAGAAACAACTTCACGGCAAAATTCAAGAAACAACTGTATGACACAATCCAGGAAACAACTGTATAACACAATCCAAGAAACAACTGTATAACACAATCCAAGAAACAACTGTATGACGCAATCCAATAAACAACTGTGTGAGACAATCCAAGAAACAACTGTTTGACACAATCCAATAAAGAATTGTATGACTCACCCAAAGAAACAACTGTATGTCACAATCCAAGAAACAACTTCATGACACAATCCTAGAATCAACTGTGTGAGACAATCCAAGAAACAACTGTTTGACACAATCCAAGAAACAACTGTGTGAGACAATCCAAGAAACAACTGTATGACACAATCCAAGAAACAACTGTGTGAGACAATCCAAGAAACAACTGTATGACACAATCCAATTAACAACTGCGTTAGACAATCCAAGAAACAACTGTTTGACACAATCCAAGAAACAACTTCATGACACAATCCAAGAAACAAATGTGTGACACAATCCAATAAAGAACTGTATGACACAATCCAATAAAGAACTGTATGATACAATTCAAGAAACAACTGTATGACACAATCCAATAAAGAACTGTATGACACAATCCAATAAAGAACTGTATGACACAATCCAATAAAGAACTGTATGACTCACCCAAAGAAACAACTGTATGACACAATCCAAGAAACAACTTCATGACACAATCCTAGAATCAACTGTATGACACAATCCAAGAAATAACGGTATGACACAATCCAATTAACAACTGTGTGAGACAATGCAAGAAACAACTGTATGACACAATCCAATTAACAACTGTGTGAGACACTCCAAGAAACAACTGTTTGACACAATCCAAGAAACAACTGTATGACACAATCCAATAAAGAACTGTATGACTCACCCAAAGAAACAACTGTATGACACAATCCAAGAAACAACTTCATGACACAATCCTAGAATCAACTGTATGACACAATCCAATTAACAACTGCGTGAAACAATCCAAGAAACAACTTCGTAACACAATTCCAGGAACAACTGTATGACTCAATCCAAAAAACAACTGAATTACACAATATAAGAATCAACTGTATTATACAATCCAAGAAACAACTGAATGAAACACTCCAAGAAACAACTGTTTGACACAATCCAAGAAACAACTTCATGACATTATTCAAGAATAAACTGAATGACACAATCCAAGAAAAAACGGTATGACACAATCAGATTAACATCTGCGTGACACAATCCAAGAAACAACTGTATGACGCAATCCAAGAAACAACTGTACGACGCAATCCAAGAAACAATTTCACGGCAAAATTCAAGAAACAACTGTATGACACAATCCAAGAAACAACTGTATAACGCAATCCAAGAAACAACTGTATAACACAATCCAAGAAACAACTGTATGACGCAATCCAATAAACAACTGTGTGAGACAATCCAAGAAACAACTGTTTGACACAATCCAATAAAGAACTGTATGACTCACCCAAAAAAACAACTGTATGTCACAATCCAAGAAACAACTTCATGACACAATCCTAGAATCAACTGTGTGAGACAATCCAAGAAACAACTGTTTGACACAATCCAAGAAACAACTGTGTGAGACAATCCAAGAAACAACTGTATGACACAATCCAAGAAACAACTGTGTAAGACAATCCAAGAAACAACTGTATGACACAATCCAATTAATAACTGTGTGAGACAATCCAAGAAACAACTGTATGAAACAATCCAAAAAACAACTTCATGACACAATCCATGAATCAACTGTATGACACAATCCAAGAAATAACCGTATGACACAATCCAATTAACAACTGTGTGAGACAATCCAAGAAACAACTGTATGACACAATCCAAGAATCAACTGTGTGTGACAATCCAAGAAATAACGGTATGACACAATCCAATTAACAACTGTGTGAGACAATCCAAGAAACAACTGTATGACACAATCCAAAAAACAACTTCATGACACAATCCATGAATCAACTGTATGACAACATCCAAGAAACAACTGTATGATACAATCCAATTAACAACTGTGTGAGACAATCCAAGAAACAACTGTTTGACACAATCCAAGAAACAACTGTATGACACAATCCAATAAAGAACTGTATGACACAATCCAATAAAGAACTGTATGACTCACCCAAAGAAACAACTGTATGACACAATCCAAGAAACAACTTCATGACACAATCCTAGAATCAACTGTATGACACAATCCAAGAAATAACGGTATGACACAATCCAATTAACAACTGCGTGAAACAATCCAAGAAACAAGTTCGTAACACAATTCCAGGAACAACTGTATGACTCAATCCAAGAAACAACTTAATTACACAATATAAGAATCAACTGTATTATACAATCCAAGAAACAACTGAATGAAACACTCCAAGAAACAACTGTTTGACACAATCCAAGAAACAACTTCATGACATTATTCAAGAATAAACTGAATGACACAATCCAAGAAAAAACGGTATGACACAATCAGATTAACATCTGCGTGACACAATCCAAGAAACAACTGTATGACGCAATCCAAGAAACAACTGTACGACGCAATCCAAGAAACAACTTCACGGCAAAATTCAAGAAACAACTGTATGACACAATCCAAGAAACAACTGTATAACACAATCCAAGAAACAACTGTATAACACAATCCAAGAAACAACTGTATGACGCAATCCAAGAAACAACTGTGTGAGACAATCCAAGAAACAACTGTTTGACACAATCCAATAAAGAACTGTATGACTCACCCAAAGAAACAACTGTATGTCACAATCCAAGAAACAACTTCATGACACAATCCTAGAATCAACTGTATGACACAATCCAAGTAATAACGGTATGACACAATCCAATTAACAACTGTGTGAGACAATCCAAGAAACAACTGTTTGACACAATCCAAGAAACAACTGTGTGAGACAATCCAAGAAACAACTGTATGACACAATCCAATTAACAACTGTGTGAGACAATCCAAGAAACAACTGTACGACACAATCCAAAAAACAACTTCATGACACAATCCATGAATCAACTGTATGACAACATCCAAGAAACAACTGTATGATACAATCCAATTAACAACTGTGTGAGACAATCCAAGAAACAACTGTATGACACAATCCAATTAACAACTGTGTGAGACAATCCAAGAAACAACTGTATGACACAATCCAATTAACAACTGTGTGAGACAATCCAAGAAACAACTGTATTACACAATCCAAAAAACAACTTTATGACCATGAATCAACTGTATGACAACATCCAAGAAACAACTGTATGATACAATCCAGTTAACAACTGTGTGAGACAATCCAAGAAACAACTGTTTGACACAATCCAAGAAACAACTTCATGACACAATCCAAGAAACAACTGTGTGACACAATCCAATAAAGAACTGTATGACACAATCCAATAAAGAACTGTATGATACAATCCAAGAAACAACTGTATGACACAATCCAATAGAGAACTGTATGACACAATCCAATAAAGAACTGTATGACACAATCCAATAAAGAACTGTATGACTCACCCAAAGAAACAACTGTATGACACAATCCAAGAAACAACTTCATGACACAATCCTAGAATCAACTGTATGACACAATCCAAGAAATAACGGTATGACACAATCCAATTAACAACTGTGTGAGACAATCCAAGAAACAACTGTATGACACAATCCAATTAACAACTGTGTGAGACAATCCAAGAAACAACTGTTTGACACAATCCAAGAAACAACTGTATGACACAATCCAATAAAGAACTGTATAACACAATCCAATTAACAACTGTGTGAGACAATCCAAGAAACAACTGTATGACACAATCCAAGAAACAACTGTGTGAGACAATCCAAGAAACAACTGTATGACACAATCCAATTAACAACTGTGTGAGACAATCCAAGAAACAACTGTATGACACAATCCAATTAACAACTGTGTGAGACAATCCAAGAAACAACTGTATTACACAATCCAAAAAACAACTTCATGACCATGAATCAACTGTATGACAACATCCAAGAAACAACTGTATGATACAATCCAGTTAACAACTGTGTGAGACAATCCAAGAAACAACTGTTTGACACAATCCAAGAAACAACTTCATGACACAATCCAAGAAACAACTGTGTGACACAATCCAATAAAGAACTGTATGACACAATCCAATAAAGAACTGTATGATACAATCCAAGAAACAACTGTATGACACAATCCAATAGAGAACTGTATGACACAATCCAATAAAGAACTGTATGACACAATCCAATAAAGAACTGTATGACTCACCCAAAGAAACAACTGTATGACACAATCCAAGAAACAACTTCATGACACAATCCTAGAATCAACTGTATGACACAATCCAAGAAATAACGGTATGACACAATCCAATTAACAACTGTGTGAGACAATCCAAGAAACAACTGTATGACACAATCCAATTAACAACTGTATGAGACAATCCAAGAAACAACTGTATGACACAATCCAAAAAACAACTTCATGACACAATCCATGAATCAACTGTATGACAACATCCAAGAAACAACTGTATGATACAATCCAATTAACAACTGTGTGAGACAATCCAAGAAACAACTGTTTGACACAATCCAAGAAACAACTGTATGACACAATCCAATAAAGAACTGTATGACACAATCCAATAAAGAACTGTATGACTCACCCAAAGAAACAACTGTATGACACAATCCTAGAAACAACTTCATGACACAATCCTAGAATCAACTGTATGACACAATCCAAGAAATAACGGTATAACACAATCCAATTAACAACTGCGTGAAACAATCCAAGAAACAACTTCGTAACACAATTCCAGGAACAACTGTATGACTCAATCCAAGAAACAACTTAATTACACAATATAAGAATCAACTGTATTATACAATCCAAGAAACAACTGAATGAAACACTCCAAGAAACAACTGGTTGACACAATCCAAGAAACAACTTCATGACATTATTCAAGAATAAACTGAATGACACAATCCAAGAAAAAACGGTATGACACGATCAGATTAACATCTGCGTGACACAATCCAAGAAACAACTGTATGACGCAATCCAAGAAACAACTGTACGACGCAATCCAAGAAACAACTTCACGGCAAAATTCAAGAAACAACTGTATGACACAATCCAAGAAACAACTGTATAACACAATCCAAGAAACAACTGTATAACACAATCCAAGAAACAACTGTATGACGCAATCCAAGAAAAAACTGTGTGAGACAATCCAAGAAACAACTGTTTGACACAATCCAATGAAGAACTGTATGACTCACCCAAAGAAACAACTGTATGTCACAATCCAAGAAACAACTTCATGACACACTCCTAGAATCAACTGTATGACAGAATCCAAGTAATAACGGTATGACACAATCCAATTAACAACTGTGTGAGACAATCCAAGAAACAACTGTTTGACACAATCCAAGAAACAACTTCATGACACAATCCTAGAATCAACTGTATGACACAATCCAAGTAATAACGGTATGACACAATCCAATTAACAACTGTGTGAGACAATCCAAGAAACAACTGTATGACACAATCCAATTAACAACTGTGTGAGACAATCCAAGAAACAACTGTATGACACAATCCAATTAACAACTGTGAGACAATCCAAGAAACAACTGTATGACACAATCCAAAAAACAACTTCATGACACAATCCATGAATCAACTTTATGACAACATCCAAGAAACAACTGTATGATACAATCCAATTAACAACTGTGTGAGACAATCCAAGAAACAACTGTTTGACACAATCCAAGAAACAACTGTATGACACAATCCAATAAAGAACTGTATGACACAATCCAATAAAGAACTGTATGACTCACCCAAAGAAACAACTGTATGACACAATCCAAGAAACAACTTCATGACACAATCCTAGAATCAACTGTACGATAAATCCAAGAAATAACCGTATGACACAATCCAATTAACAACTGTGTGTGACAATCCAAGAAACAACTGTATGACACAATCCAATTAACAACTGTGTGAGACAATCCAAGAAACAACTGTATGACACAATCCAATTAACAACTGTGTGAGACAATCCAAGAAACAACTGTATGACACAATCCAAAAAACAACTTCATGACACAATCCATGAATCAACTGTATGACAACATCCAAGAAACAACTGTATGATACAATCCAATTAACAACTGTGTGAGACAATCCAAGAAACAACTGTTTGACACAATCCAAGAAACAACTTCATGACACAATCCAAGAAACAACTGTGTGACACAATCCAATAAAGAACTGTATGACACAATCCAATAAAGAACTGTATGATACAATCCAAGAAACAACTGTATGACACAATCCAATAGAGAACTGTATGACACAATCCAATAAAGAACTGTATGACACAATCCAATAAAGAACTGTATGACTCACCCAAAGAAACAACTGTATGACACAATCCAAGAAACAACTTCATGACACAATCCTAGAATCAACTGTATGACACAATCCAAGAAATAACGGTATGACACAATCCAATTAACAACTGTGTGAGACAATCCAAGAAACAACTGTATGACACAATCCAAAAAACAACTTCATGACACAATCCATGAATCAACTGTATGACAACATCCAAGAAACAACTGTATGATACAATCCAATTAACAACTGTGTGAGACAATCCAAGAAACAACTGTTTGACACAATCCAAGAAACAACTGTATGACACAATCCAATAAAGAACTGTATGACACAATCCAATAAAGAACTGTATGACTCACCCAAAGAAACAACTGTATGACACAATCCAAGAAACAACTTCATGACACAATCCTAGAATCAACTGTATGACACAATCCAAGAAATAACGGTATGACACAATCCAATTAACAACTGCGTGAAACAATCCAAGAAACAAGTTCGTAACACAATTCCAGGAACAACTGTATGACTCAATCCAAGAAACAACTTAATTACACAATATAAGAATCAACTGTATTATACAATCCAAGAAACAACTGAATGAAACACTCCAAGAAACAACTGTTTGACACAATCCAAGAAACAACTTCATGACATTATTCAAGAATAAACTGAATGACACAATCCAAGAAAAAACGGTATGACACAATCAGATTAACATCTGCGTGACACAATCCAAGAAACAACTGTATGACGCAATCCAAGAAACAACTGTACGACGCAATCCAAGAAACAACTTCACGGCAAAATTCAAGAAACAACTGTATGACACAATCCAAGAAACAACTGTATAACACAATCCAAGAAACAACTGTATAACACAATCCAAGAAACAACTGTATGACGCAATCCAAGAAACAACTGTGTGAGACAATCCAAGAAACAACTGTTTGACACAATCCAATAAAGAACTGTATGACTCACCCAAAGAAACAACTGTATGTCACAATCCAAGAAACAACTTCATGACACAATCCTAGAATCAACTGTATGACACAATCCAAGTAATAACGGTATGACACAATCCAATTAACAACTGTGTGAGACAATCCAAGAAACAACTGTTTGACACAATCCAAGAAACAACTGTGTGAGACAATCCAAGAAACAACTGTATGACACAATCCAATTAACAACTGTGTGAGACAATCCAAGAAACAACTGTACGACACAATCCAAAAAACAACTTCATGACACAATCCATGAATCAACTGTATGACAACATCCAAGAAACAACTGTATGATACAATCCAATTAACAACTGTGTGAGACAATCCAAGAAACAACTGTATGACACAATCCAATTAACAACTGTGTGAGACAATCCAAGAAACAACTGTATGACACAATCCAATTAACAACTGTGTGAGACAATCCAAGAAACAACTGTATTACACAATCCAAAAAACAACTTCATGACCATGAATCAACTGTATGACAACATCCAAGAAACAACTGTATGATACAATCCAGTTAACAACTGTGTGAGACAATCCAAGAAACAACTGTTTGACACAATCCAAGAAACAACTTCATGACACAATCCAAGAAACAACTGTGTGACACAATCCAATAAAGAACTGTATGACACAATCCAATAAAGAACTGTATGATACAATCCAAGAAACAACTGTATGACACAATCCAATAGAGAACTGTATGACACAATCCAATAAAGAACTGTATGACACAATCCAATAAAGAACTGTATGACTCACCCAAAGAAACAACTGTATGACACAATCCAAGAAACAACTTCATGACACAATCCTAGAATCAACTGTATGACACAATCCAAGAAATAACGGTATGACACAATCCAATTAACAACTGTGTGAGACAATCCAAGAAACAACTGTATGACACAATCCAATTAACAACTGTATGAGACAATCCAAGAAACAACTGTATGACACAATCCAAAAAACAACTTCATGACACAATCCATGAATCAACTGTATGACAACATCCAAGAAACAACTGTATGATACAATCCAATTAACAACTGTGTGAGACAATCCAAGAAACAACTGTTTGACACAATCCAAGAAACAACTGTATGACACAATCCAATAAAGAACTGTATGACACAATCCAATAAAGAACTGTATGACTCACCCAAAGAAACAACTGTATGACACAATCCTAGAAACAACTTCATGACACAATCCTAGAATCAACTGTATGACACAATCCAAGAAATAACGGTATAACACAATCCAATTAACAACTGCGTGAAACAATCCAAGAAACAACTTCGTAACACAATTCCAGGAACAACTGTATGACTCAATCCAAGAAACAACTTAATTACACAATATAAGAATCAACTGTATTATACAATCCAAGAAACAACTGAATGAAACACTCCAAGAAACAACTGGTTGACACAATCCAAGAAACAACTTCATGACATTATTCAAGAATAAACTGAATGACACAATCCAAGAAAAAACGGTATGACACGATCAGATTAACATCTGCGTGACACAATCCAAGAAACAACTGTATGACGCAATCCAAGAAACAACTGTACGACGCAATCCAAGAAACAACTTCACGGCAAAATTCAAGAAACAACTGTATGACACAATCCAAGAAACAACTGTATAACACAATCCAAGAAACAACTGTATAACACAATCCAAGAAACAACTGTATGACGCAATCCAAGAAAAAACTGTGTGAGACAATCCAAGAAACAACTGTTTGACACAATCCAATGAAGAACTGTATGACTCACCCAAAGAAACAACTGTATGTCACAATCCAAGAAACAACTTCATGACACACTCCTAGAATCAACTGTATGACACAATCCAAGTAATAACGGTATGACACAATCCAATTAACAACTGTGTGAGACAATCCAAGAAACAACTGTTTGACACAATCCAAGAAACAACTTCATGACACAATCCTAGAATCAACTGTATGACACAATCCAAGTAATAACGGTATGACACAATCCAATTAACAACTGTGTGAGACAATCCAAGAAACAACTGTATGACACAATCCAATTAACAACTATGTGAGACAATCCAAGAAACAACTGTATGACACAATCCAATTAACAACTGTGAGACAATCCAAGAAACAACTGTATGACACAATCCAAAAAACAACTTCATGACACAATCCATGAATCAACTTTATGACAACATCCAAGAAACAACTGTATGATACAATCCAATTAACAACTGTGTGAGACAATCCAAGAAACAACTGTTTGACACAATCCAAGAAACAACTGTATGACACAATCCAATAAAGAACTGTATGACACAATCCAATAAAGAACTGTATGACTCACCCAAAGAAACAACTGTATGACACAATCCAAGAAACAACTTCATGACACAATCCTAGAATCAACTGTACGATAAATCCAAGAAATAACCGTATGACACAATCCAATTAACAACTGTGTGTGACAATCCAAGAAACAACTGTATGACACAATCCAATTAACAACTGTGTGAGACAATCCAAGAAACAACTGTATGACACAATCCAATTAACAACTGTGTGAGACAATCCAAGAAACAACTGTATGACACAATCCAAAAAACAACTTCATGACACAATCCATGAATCAACTGTATGACAACATCCAAGAAACAACTGTATGATACAATCCAATTAACAACTGTGTGAGACAATCCAAGAAACAACTGTTTGACACAATCCAAGAAACAACTTCATGACACAATCCAAGAAACAACTGTGTGACACAATCCAATAAAGAACTGTATGACACAATCCAATAAAGAACTGTATGATACAATCCAAGAAACAACTGTATGACACAATCCAATAGAGAACTGTATGACACAATCCAATAAAGAACTGTATGACACAATCCAATAAAGAACTGTATGACTCACCCAAAGAAACAACTGTATGACACAATCCAAGAAACAACTTCATGACACAATCCTAGAATCAACTGTATGACACAATCCAAGAAATAACGGTATGACACAATCCAATTAACAACTGTGTGAGACAATCCAAGAAACAACTGTATGACACAATCCAAAAAACAACTTCATGACACAATCCATGAATCAACTGTATGACAACATCCAAGAAACAACTGTATGATACAATCCAATTAACAACTGTGTGAGACAATCCAATAAAGAACTGTATGACACAATCCAATAAAGAACTGTATGACTCACCCAAAGAAACAACTGTATGACACAATCCAAGAAACAACTTCATGACACAATCCTAGAATCAACTGTATGACACAATCCAAGAAATAACGGTATGACACAATCCAATTAACAACTGCGTGAAACAATCCAAGAAACAAGTTCGTAACACAATTCCAGGAACAACTGTATGACTCAATCCAAGAAACAACTTAATTACACAATATAAGAATCAACTGTATTATACAATCCAAGAAACAACTGAATGAAACACTCCAAGAAACAACTGTTTGACACAATCCAAGAAACAGCTTCATGACATTATTCAAGAATAAACTGAATGACACAATCCAAGAAAAAACGGTATGACACAATCAGATTAACATCTGCGTGACACAATCCAAGAAACAACTGTATGACGCAATCCAAGAAACAACTGTACGACGCAATCCAAGAAACAACTTCACGGCAAAATTCAAGAAACAACTGTATGACACAATCCAAGAAACAACTGTATAACACAATCCAAGAAACAACTGTATAACACAATCCAAGAAACAACTGTATGACGCAATCCAAGAAACAACTGTGTGAGACAATCCAAGAAACAACTGTTTGACACAATCCAATAAAGAACTGTATGACTCACCCAAAGAAACAACTGTATGTCACAATCCAAGAAACAACTTCATGACACAATCC
This sequence comes from Cepaea hortensis, assembly GCA_963921405.1. Lineage (NCBI taxonomy): Eukaryota > Metazoa > Mollusca > Gastropoda > Stylommatophora > Helicidae > Cepaea > Cepaea hortensis. Next base: position 161,969,550 of record OY992878.1, read on the forward strand.
TAGAATCAACTGTATGACACAATCCAAGTAATAACGGTATGACACAATCCAATTAACAACTGTGTGAGACAATCCAAGAAACAACTGTTTGACACAATCCAAGAAACAACTGTGTGAGACAATCCAAGAAACAACTGTATGACACAATCCAATTAACAACTGTGTGAGACAATCCAAGAAACAACTGTACGACACAATCCAAAAAACAACTTCATGACACAATCCATGAATCAACTGTATGACAACATCCAAGAAACAACTGTATGATACAATCCAATTAACAACTGTGTGAGACAATCCAAGAAACAACTGTTTGACACAATCCAAGAAACAACTTCATGACACAATCCAAGAAACAACTGTGTGACACAATCCAATAAAGAACTGTATGACACAACCCAATAAAGAACTGTATGATACAATCCAAGAAACAACTGTATGACACAATCCAATAGAGAACTGTATGACACAATCCAATAAAGAACTGTATGACACAATCCAATAAGGAACTGTATGACTCACCCAAAGAAACAACTGTATGACACAATCCAAGAAACAACTTCATGACACAATCCTAGAATCAACTGTATGACACAATCCAAGAAATAACGGTATGACACAATCCAATTAACAACTGTGTGAGACAATCCAAGAAACAACTGTATGACACAATCCAATTAACAACTGTGTGAGACAATCCAAGAAACAACTGTATGACACAATCCAAAAAACAACTTCATGACACAATCCATGAATCAACTGTATGACAACATCCAAGAAACAACTGTATGATACAATCCAATTAACAACTGTGTGAGACAATCCAAGAAACAACTGTTTGACACAATCCAAGAAACAACTGTATGACACAATCCAATAAAGAACTGTATGACACAATCCAAGAAACAACTGTATAACACAATCCAAAAGCAACTGTGTGACGCAATCCAAGAAACAACTTCATGGCAAAATTCAAGAAACAAATGTCTGACACATTCTAAGAAACAACTTTATAACACAATCCAAGAAACAACTGTGTGACGCAGTCCAAGAGTTTAGTTTAGTTTGGTTTAGTTGACGGATCAACATCACGGAAAACGGGTGTAGCCCATAAGTGCTCCGTTATACTCCAAACTCAAGCCTGAGTCCGGAGAATGTCAGCTCAGTGCACGAACTCCGTAGCACCGGCGAGGATCCGGAAATACTTTGGGTAGACTTTTAACTCAAAATTTTGCCCGGGCAGGGCCGCTAGGCTACTCTTTTAAAATTTCCAACTGCCAAGGGATTTTTTTTTACGTGCACAACACACACAAGGAGTCCATGTGAAAAAATCTCGTTCCTAACCGGGGCTTGAACCCGGGACCTCCAACATTCGAGGCGGACATCATACCTCGAGACCACTCATCCCCCACGCAATCCAAGAAACAACGGCATGACACAATCATGCAATGGACGTTGCATTAAGTCCTACGACAGTAGAAACACGTGATCGCGTGACTTGAACGCCAGTCTTAGCAGTAACTAACCTGATAGTGATGATAATATTTATAGTGCCTCCATATCATTTAGACTGGGAGTCTTCGTGGCAAAGTGGTTACATCGCCTCCGAAGGATGTGGGTTCGATTCCGGGCTATTTCGTTCGATGCATGGGTGCAATTTTCTAGGGTGCTCCTGGGGGTCGTCGCTGGAGCTACAATTTACGCGACGCTTTCGGCAGGGCACCCTGCGGGAAGATACGGGATAAAACCCGGTGCAATGAAGCCGGCTCCGGGGCGAAGGTGTTACGGACGCAGAGCGTAATCCCGCAATCCCGTAATCCCGAAACAGTTACAGGCGATTTGGCAACAGACCGCCTTGCGTTGGTTTCTTACGAAATGATATGGGTGCTGGTCGTTCAGAAAGCAATGGCAAATTACTGAACGTAACCGGGCCCAGAGATCACAAGAGTTTTTTTCTTGTTAAATGCTGGTGTTAACTGCAACATCCTGTAAAGGATGTGCAACTAACTTTAATTTGTTGACCCACATACGCTATCGCGTCATGTTGCGACTTGTGCATGACAAATGGTAATTTTATCTTAGGAAACAAATTTAAAATCTAAAACAGTGGTTCTCAACCGGTGGGTGATTCCCCCCCCCCCCCCCAGGGGGAATTTTAGGGTTTTAGGGGGGGGGGGGGGGGTGGAATTAAGATTATTTCAAGATCGCATTAATATAAGAACCAGTTACTTGATATTGTTTGTCCCTCTACATTTTTCGGGTATGTACTTCTCGCCCTAATTAAATTCGTTTTATAACGTAAGTAGACCCGCAAATCACGTTTTATGTAGATGCCTAGACTTGTTCTAGTATGTGTAATTAAATTTAGCTTCCATTTTTATGTGTACTGTGTAAGGGTGGGGGAGGGGATTTATAGGGAGGAAATTCGAAAGGCGGGGGGAATGCTGTTCTGAACATATGGTAAAGGGGGGGCATGGGCCAAAAAAAGTTTGAGAACCACTGATCTAAAACAAAGAAGGCGCGACATGAACACGACTCCTTCGATCGTTATGTGAGGTTGTTCAATGGATGTGTGTTGCTACATACGCCATGTTTCTAACTAACCTCGCTGACGCAGGGGATGGCTATGCTGTCATATTCACATGTTTGGATCATCAAAGGACGTTCGCATGTGTGTAGACAGGCTGCTTTCTTTCTGGCACCCTGCAGTTTGACATTGCCAAGTGTCATGGGTTTATATGAGGGTGAGCAAATCGAGGTCATAAGCAGGTCAGACCGGCTTCTGTTTATAAGATTGTGTTGTTACTGCATGGCTGAAAAACATCTAATGACTGTGGAAATGTGGTTTCTGAGGGAAATGCCAAAAATACCATGGACAGACAGACAAACCAATGATCAAGTTCTACGAGAAGCGGATGAAAATCGTAAACTGATTAGAGAAATTAGGCGTAGACCGTCAAACTTTTTGGACATGTTATGAGAATAACTAAACTAGAGAATGTGGTGACAATTGCAAGATTGAGTGGGAAAAGAACAAAGGGAAGGCATAGAAGTAAATATCTGGATGGCATGGCCGAGACAAGAACACGGAGCTGATCCACGACTCTGGTGATCGCGTGAGACGTCGATACATGACCGCCTACGCTAATCGGCATGGCACATGGTGATGATACGCGGCTGTAAGAGGCTTTACCAAACCCGCAAGATTTACAATTTATTAAAACATTATCACCAAGACTATGAATTAGTCACTAAAACATAGGACGCCGACGGTAAGCGTTACTAGAATACGTTCACAAGTAACAAATGGACGTTGCCGCCAAAGCCTTCATCAGTGCAGAAATAACAAACACACACCGATACAACTACATGAGAAAAAAAAACTATACATGAAAATATACATATAAAATTTACTCATCTGGGACCTTGTTGTGAACTGGACACGAAAGTTTATGAAATCCACGTATATGAGTCCAACAAAGCGACCAAACCGAACATGTGATTCCAATGTTAATCATCATCAAGACATAATTTAACAAATCAGATAAGCCTATTCAAAGGAATAAATTCTAGAAGTATGTGATTTTCTTTTAAGGACCGTCGGAGAGTACAGATTGTAATGACATCATAGATTATGCAGTTACCATATTGGCGTTAACATAGCTTCTGACTTCTCTCTCTCTCTCTCTCTCTCTCTCTCTCTCTCTCTCTCTCTCTCTCTCTCTCTCTCTCTCTCTCTCTCTCTCTCTCTCCCTCTCTCTCTCTCTCTCTCTTTAAGAGAGTATGAGATTGTATCATTCACAATCTCTTTAAATTGTGTGGTGTGTGGGTGGGGGTATGTGGGGTGGGTGGGTGAGGGTATCTGTGTGGGTTTGGGTGGGGATATTGTGTGCTATGTGGGTAGGAGATATGTGTGTGGTGTGTAGGTGGGGATGTGTGGCGTTATGTGGGTGTGGGGTGTGTGGGTGTGGAATATGTGTGTGTGGTGCGTGGGTTGGGAATATTGCGTGGCAGGGGATGTATGTGAAGTGCGGTGGGGGATGTGTGTGGGTGTGGAATATGTGTGTGTGGTGCGTGGGTTGGGAATATTGCGTGGCAGGGGATGTATGTGAGGTGCGGTGGGGGATGTGTGTGGTGGGGGGTTGTTTTAGGGTGTGTGTGGGTGGGTGGAGGATGTATGTGTGGGTGGTGGGGTGTGTGTGAGTTGATTGGGGATGTATAGGTAGTTAGGGAGATGTGTGTGTGTGTGTGGGTAGGGAGATGTCAGTTGGTTGGGATATGTGTATAGTTTGGGGATGTGTGAGTGGATGTGCGATGTGTGGGTTGGTGGGGGATGTGTGTGCGTGGGTGGGGAATATGTGGTCGATGGAGGTGTGGTTGGGGGATGGGTGGTTGGAGGTGTGGGTGGGGAGAGGATGTGTGGGTTAGGATATGTATGTGGGTGGGAGCGGGATGTGTGGGTTTGTGGGAGATGTTTGTGTGTGGCGAGTGTGTTTGGGTTGGGGGAACAGGTGACGGCAATGTGTGTGGGTGGAGGATGTGCGGGAGGGGGAATGGGTCGGTTGGTGGGGTATGTATGTGTCCCTGGGTGTGTGTGTGTGTGGGTGGGATGATGTGTGGGTAGGTGGTGGGAGATGGGCCTCATAACATGGTAATTTGCCTTGTTTATGTTTACAACATTCATTTCACAATGTTTATTTTTCTTCCTATGTGAATGTTAGTTAGTTAGTTAGTTAGTTAGTCGCAGTTCCAACTTCACAGCAACGGGTCGTCCCCATTATGCTCCGTTCCTGTGCCAGTGAATATCACACAAAACGCTCCCCACTGCCCAATGTGAAAAGTGTAAAAGACAGGAGTCTCGACAAACAACAGCCCACACAGATACACTGTGCATAATGCCGCCACCAGAATGTCAACACACCAGTCCCCCACGAAACACCCTGTTCATCTCTGATGGAATCAGCAGTCATTTTCCTATCTGAATGTTTCCTAGATGTTCACCCACACAGTCCACGAAAATACAGTTCATCGCTGATGGCTGTGGCAGTCAACCAGAAGCCCAGCAGCCACGCATTTCTGCATAAGGCAAAAACCGGTCAACTCTGGGACATAGCCACCTGCCATCACTTCGAACATGCAGTCACGTTCCAAAAAACCTCAGGCAGATTCAAAAGCATTTAGCACGAAACTCACAGCTCACAGTGTCGCGCCACGCACTCACTCAGTAGCAGGGCGACGGAACCATCAAGCCCCCTTAGTCGCCTTTTACGACATGCGTGGTAGGCTACAGTGTTGCTATTCTTTGCTTCCCTTATGGGCCCCGGCAACACACGGGAGAATGTGAATGTGTAATGCTCTTGAGGAACGAAAGATGAGTGATTGGAAGGGCCAAGTGTAAGGCGGGCCTGCGTGCCCAATTTGTGATTCTTTTAAAATAAATTAATTTGATTTGATTTGATTTTGATATCTCTCTCTCTCTGTCTTTCTCTCTCTCTCTCTCTCTCTCTCTCTCTCTCTCTCTCCCCCCCTCTCTCTCTCTTGCTCTCTCTCTCATTCTCTCTCTCATTCTCTCTCTCGCTCTCTCTCTCATTCTCTCTCTCGCTCTCTCTCTCTCTCTCTTTCTCTCTCTCTCCCCTCTCTCTCTCTTGCTCTCTCTCATTCTCTCTCTCGCTCTCTCTCTCTCATTCTCTCTCTCGCTCTCTCTCTCTCTCTCTTTCTCTCTCTCTCTCGCTCTCTCTCTCTCTCTCTCTCTCTCTCTCTCTCTCTCTCGCTCAGCCTGTGCCGTGTGACATCAGCAATCATGTCTGTCCAAATCATCCTGTATCGTATGCTGCCATTCATTTCTTATATAAAGGTCAGCACGACAGATGAACAAGAGCACTGGCTCTTACATTTCGGTGTGCTGATGCCGAGGTAGCGGGTTCAACCCCTCCACCGGTCAGTTGGACTAAAATATTGACTTCTCGCCCTTGACATAGGAACGCAAATTACAAGTGCCTCAGAAGTTGGAGTGGTTCGCCTGATGCCGCTGGACACTGGTAATAGGGAAAGCTAATCCACACGTGAAAATCAACCCAGTGTACTAGAAGTAGTAACAAACGTGTTGACTACGTTTGAGTTCAAAGCGAGAATACGCAAAAATAAAACCAAGCGGACCAACGTGGTGGGGAACAGAATGACCACCGGTCAAGTATTCGCGAACGACGAACGTATGGAGAGGGAGTGACAGCGACAAGAGGCATGAATATCTACGGCATTACCCTCATTATCATCAACAATCAACATCATCATCAACAATGAACATCATTATGAACAATCAACATCATCAACAATCAACATCATCAGCAGCAATGAACATCATTATCAAAAATCAACAACATCATCAACAATCCACATCATCAACAATCAACATCATCAGCAGCAATATATATCATTATCAACAATCAACAACATCATCAACAATCAACATCATCATCAACAATCAACATCATCATCAAAATCAATATCATCATGAACATCATCCTATGCATATATATATATATATATATATATATATATATATATATATATATATATATATATATATATATATATATATATATATATACACACCCACACACACACACATGGTTGGTCATGTGGCATGTTCGAGACAAAACCGCAGACGTGGTGTACGACTCTCGTGATCGTGTGAGATGGCGAAACGTGACCGTCCACGCTTATCGGCGTGACACATGATGATGATGATGCTTAGGTATTTATAATGCCCATGTTAAACATTGCCTCAGTGAATCATGTATTATTGATTATTTTTCATGCGTTTTAATGCTTATTGTTCTTTTGTTGTCAAAGATTTGCTTCATAAGTGATATTGAATGAAAGAATGTATGAGAGGAAATAGAGAAGAAGGGCAGAATGTCAGACGGGCCTCCGTGCCCAATTCTTAACCCTTTGAAAATAAAAAAATTTTCGTTCGTTCATTGGGAGAAGAAAAATAAAGAGGAGGAGGAGGAAATATAATATGTCGCATTTTGGAAAACGACACGGTCATGCATTTTTATATCCTGATTGTTGTACACGTTGAGAATGTGCAGCGAAACATGCTGAAGGATACGAGTTAATTACATATTTAACGTATCTCATTAACTGTATCATCAGTGTAAGGTTAGAAGTGGAGAATGATCTCTAGTTATAAGGGTTGGCTTACATGGGTTACATTTCTCCAAGCTAAATGACGTACAGGAGAATCCTCTCCCGCAGTAACATGTAACAGAAAGTTACACGCGTAATAGCGTATCATTTCAGCCAATTTCCAAGCACCCTACGCAGCATGTTAATTTCCGGTCACGTGGTATCCCTCGCTGCGTGTTTCTATGGTGTCCAATGTTTGCTGTTGTTAAACAATCACTGGTCGTTCCCAGTAAACACTCACTGATCGGAACAAGTAAACAATCCCTGATCGTTACAAGTAGACAATCACTGATCGTTAAACAATCACTGATCCTTACGAGTAAACAGTCGCTGATCGTTACTAATAAACAATTGCTGATCGTTACAAGTAAACAATCACTGATCGCTACAAGCAGACAATCACTGAAGGATTGTATGTACACGTCTTGTGACGTATTTGGTAGATGGTGCTTGCCCCATGTTTTACCAGCCAATCAGCATTCAATGGGTGGTGTGGTCAACATAACATTTGCCGCCTTTATTTCCCCAAGACGTAATTAATTACAATTATTAATCATGTGTGTTTCCTGCTCTGGGTTTGTGATGTGATACCGCCATCGCATTTTGTAGGCCTGGATGCACGAAGGAATAGGTGGCCGGTCTTTCCCTACCTTTTCCAGGCAACGAGTTTAGGAATCGAACCGGCGTCTAACCGTGCTCGTAATATTACTGGCACAAGTTAATTATCTATTCCGAGGCCTCGGCCGAGAGAGAAAATGAGTGAAAATCTCGGCTTTGTAAGTTGGCGACATGCATACATGTATTACCTGGACTTTATAATATTTCCAGTGATTTGTTGTTAATAGTGTGTTTGTCTGTGTGTTTATCTGCAGGCCGTACCAGTCACAACACTACAGTAGATTTAGTTGTCACGAGATGCAGAATGGGAACTGGCACAGGCAGACATTCCTTGAAGCGGCCGGCAGCGCTATATCAGTGCCACGCTAATTGGTACCGATTTGTCGGAATGTTCGAGAAATGTTCTTAGCCAAAAATTTTACTGTCGGATAATTACTTACAGCAAAAGGGTTAATTGCTCACGAATCCTTTTACACGTCATTCCCTTTTCACATCTTTGAATCTGAGAGCAGAAAATGAAAGACAATGAAAAGGTTACTCAAAGCATGCCCGTTTGAGATAGAACACTGAGAAAACTCAAAGCGTGCCACATTATATCAGACAGGCCAAGACTTGTATATGTCACTGTTAGAAGTGTATATGTCCCTGTCAGACGTGAATGCCACTGTCAGATGTGTATATGTCACTTTCAGACGTGTGTATGCCACTGCCAAAGGGCTACGTGTGATAAACATCCGGAAATACAAAGCTTACAACAAAAGCGGAGACGACACCGCCCCCTAGTGTACGTGTCACTAGCACAGGGCTATCCCTGATCACAAATGTTCAACAACCAGGGCTGACATTTCCTAATGATGGTACCAGTTGCTGATTATCCGATCATCTCCCAGCCACTGCTCTAATTGAGCTACTTAACGACGAGAGCAGGCTCGCCACCCCACACATCACAGGCCAGCCCCGGCAGTTTTGCGGCTGGTTCAGACAGGGTGAGTGATACAACGGACAGAAAATAAATGTTATTGTGCGTTTGATCAACTGGTTCTGTATAAATAGTTATCTGAACACACTTCTAGGCGTTATCATAAGCAGCACTGAGCATGGGTGTACATAAATGAAGTCAGTTGATTTAACCAGACAGACAGACAGACAGACGGACGGACGGACAGACGGACAGACGGACGGACGGACAGACAGACAGACAGACAGACAGACAGACAGACAGACAGACAGACAGACAGACAGACAGACAGACAGACAGACAGACAGAGTATAACATATACATGTAAACAACCAAAGAGAAGCAGACAGAGACAGACATGCGGACAGACAGACAAAAACAGACACAGACCCAAAAATAGACTGATAGACATATAGGCAGAGACAGGCAGATAGACAAACGAACAGACACAGATATGCAGACAGACAGAGACAGACAGACGTGTGCAAATAAACAAAGAAAGACAAACATAGACAGACACAGCCAGACACAGATATAAAGACAGACAGGCAGACAGAGAGCCAGCCAGACAGCCAGCCAGCCAGAGAGAACGACAGAAGATCAAATAGAGAGAGAGAGAGAGAGAGAGAGAGAGAGAGAGAGGTGAGTGGCCGACCGACCGATCGACCGACCGACAGACCGACCGACAGAATTACAGACAGACAGACATACAGATAGAGAAATGGATGGATGGATGGATGGATGGATGGATGGATGGATAGATAGATAGATATATAGATAAATAGATAGATAGATAGATAGATAGATAGATAGATAGATAGATAGATAGATAGATAGATAGATAGATAGATAGATAGATAGATAGATAGATAGATAGATAGATAGATAGATAGATAGATAGATAGATAGAACACAAATCTTTATTTTCAAAGGGTTAAGAATTGGGCACGCAGGCCCGTCTGACATTCTGCCCTTCTTCTCTATTTCCTCTCATACATTCTTTCTTTCAACATCTCTTATGAAGCAATTCTTTGACAACAAAAGAACAATAAGCATTAAAACGCATGGAAAATAATCAATTATACATGACTCGTTGAGGCAATGTTTAACATGGGCATCATAAATACCCAAGGTAGGTGTAATGTGCTATACATATGGGAATGTGTTTGTTTTTTTGTTTGTTTTTTGGGGGAGGGGTGGGGGGGGGGGGGGGACTAGTTGTCGTTCGAGATAATTTACTATTATTATTGTCTTTGTTGCTGTTTTTTTTTTTTTTAAGGGGGCATGTAGTCTGTTCTGAGGTAGTGTTCAAACAGGTTGCGGCTGTATGTATAATGATTGGTTGTGTCTTTGATTTCTTGTGGAAGATTGTTCCACGTCTGAGTGGCAGAGTTTGCTAAGCTTGTTTTATATAAGTCTATCCTAGGTTTAGGGAAAATAAGTATGTTTCGTCGTTCGCTATGTCTTGCGTTATATTTAAACAATGGCCAAAGGTAGCTTGGGGTATCTTGAAATAGGATTTTGTGAATTAGTTTGGCCTTATTAAAAAG
>OY992878.1:161984866-162159866 GCA_963921405.1 Cepaea hortensis
AAGAGTTATTGCATGTAACATAAAACCAGTTTTAACGTATGGCTGCGAATCCTTGATAATTAGTAAACAGTCGAGAATAATCCATGTAAGCCTTGGAGATGTGGTTTTATAGAAGCATGCTGAAGATTCCTTGGACAGCCGACATGAACATTCTGAAAGAGGTTATGTGGCAAAAACAGCTTATCACAAACATCATAAAGAGGCAGTCTTACATTTGTGGCCACTTTATAAGACAAAAACTAGAACATGCTGTGACTACCAGAAATATTTGCGCAAAAGAGACAGTGCGAGAATATTCGTGACAATCTTGTGTCATGACACGTAAGGGAGTCAGCACATGAACTGATCCATGCCGTCGGAGATCGTAACTTGTGGAGAAGCATCATTGCCATCGTCATTCGACAAAGCACTTGATGGTATACTGAAGGATCCTCACAACGTGATCATGATCCACAACAGGGGAGCCACCGGTAAGATTACTACAGAACACGTGGATGCGTGCAATTGACAAATAATTCCTTCAGTTCCACGCAACGCATTATGTGATCTAAGGAAAAGATTCATGCATGTCACCTACTGAATCAATAAACGTACGTGTCATTTGACTGAATCAATGAAAACACGTGTCATCCGACTAAATCTATAAGCATACTTGTCACTCACCTGACTGAATCAATAAGCATGCTTGTCACTCACCTGCCTGAATCAATAAGCATACTTGTCACTCACCTGACTGAATCAATAAGCATACATGCCATCTGATCGAATCAATCTGACTGTTACATGACTTGATTCTGAAATATGTTCCACGTAAAAAAAAAGGATGATGAAAAACATATAGATGCATCTGAAGTACGGCGTCACAGAAAAGTAATAAGACACATTTAAATTAAAACTGGACACATTTTAAGACTTCTGGAAAGTATAAGTGAATAAAAACATACTTAAAGTGATACAAACGAGATGCCGTAATGGCTTGATCACAGTCTAAGACATGAAAGACACAACCAAGAAAGTACTTGAGGGCACTATACAGTGAAGGGTTGAATGAATACAACAAAGAGAGTGCTGGCTGGTATGTAAGTTGCATATTGCAACGGGTGCATATTGCATTGTTATATATCTTATGAAGTGAATTATTATCATCATAATGTGCCATGCCGATAAGCGTGGGCATCATGTTTAGATATCTTACACAAGGAGATTTTAGTTTAGAGATGTGTGGCCGAGTGGCTAGAATACCGGACTCCCCTTCGGGCGACCCGGATTCGATCCCTCGGTAAGGTGTGGTATTTTTTTTTTCTGTCGAGGACAAAAATAAAATCCTAACCTGCACAGTTCGCGGCGACTGCACTAGCCAGGCGGCCTTTATTCCTCAGTCTCAAAGATCCCTCTGCCATACACCAAAAGGCACTATATTGGCAGTAAATGACCTTTTTTTTGTCACAGTCTCCAGAGTCGTGGATCAGCTCAGTGTTCTTGTACTGATCGTGACATATGGTCAAGTCATTCAGATATTTACTTCTTTCCCTTCCCTTGTTCTCTTCCCCTCAATTTTGCCATTTGTCACCAGGTTCTCTAATTTATTTCTTCTCATAACGTGGACAAAAAATGTGACTGTCTACGTCTAATTTTCTCTAATCAGTTTGCAGTTTTCATTTGCCTCTTGATGTACTTGCTTATTGGCTTTTCTGTCTGTCAATTGTATTTTTTTCATTTTCCTCAGACACCACATTTCCACTGCCATTAGATGTTTTTCTGCTTGTCTGCTCATTGTCCACGCTTCACATCCATTCAAAAATACTGGTTTAATGTAGCATACCAACACTCTTTTTCTCATTGCAAATGACGTCTTTATATTTGTCAGTATGTTTTCCATCTTGCAAAAGGCTACCTTTGCCATAGCGATTCTTGTTCTAATCTCTTCAAGGCACCGCCCATCAGACGTTATGACTGTGCCGAGATAGTTGTACCGAGTCACTTGTTTAAGAATATTCCCATATATCCATGTATCACATTGTGGTATTTCATTCATTTTAAAGACGACCATAATATCTCTTACAATTTAATTATAACCCCAGTTGTTCACTGTGTTCAACAACCCCATCTACTAAATGTTGTAGACCCTGTTCTTTGTTTGCAATCAATACTGTATCATCTGCATATCTAATGTTATTGATGTATTTCCTCTCATATCTTCTAAATGTCTAAAATATTTTCACTGTCCAGGGAAATAAAATCTGGAAACATTACACATCACCGTCACACCACCTCTTTTAACAAGCTGATATTGACCTACTTCATTATCAATCTTTATGGCAGCTTGTTGTTTCCAATATGTGTGTGTTTTTTTTTTACAAGTCTAAGATCTTTCCCATCAATTTGTAGATCTGTAAGCATCTTCATCATGTTGACATGTCTTACTTTATCGAAAGCCTTTGTGTAGTCAATGAAGCAAAGATGTAGGTCTTTGTTTACTTCTATCGAACGCTCGATTAATGTTCTCAGTAAGTACACAGGTAAGTTAAGTTAGTCGCATATCCTTTACAGGACGTCGCAGTCAACCACACAAACAATTATTTTTTATTTGCTGTTTGTGATTTCTTGGAAAATTTACGTTCAGTAGTTTCCCATTGCTTTCTGAACAACCGGCACCCATACCAAAAAAAAACAAAAAAAACAAGCGGCACCTATTCCAAAAAACCAACGAAGGCGGTATGCTGCCAAATCTCCCGCAGGTGTGTTTCGAACGCGGTATGCGAGATTACGAAGTGAGTCAGTAACTTCTTCGCCACCAAGACAATTACAAAGTACGTTGTGAATAATTCATACTATAATTCATTTATTAACTGTACATGATATCTACCTCTACAGTACTCTTCAGTGTGCACCTGACGAGATGCAGAGAAATTTGTCAGCCATAAATCTTGTAAAATATTGTTTGTGGCTTCTGTGTTTAAATAAACAATAACAAGTAAACAAACATAGATACATTGAAATGATTGATAAATAAAAGTCACAAGAAGGGTTCATGTTATTGTGTGCTAACACTCCATCTTATTACAAACTTGCCAGTATTGCGACCGCTTGGACACGTAGGTATGATGCCAATGTTTGTGTTCTCTTATCTCTCCTTCTTATCTGTACTTCTGTAAGTGCCAACCAATACATAGGAATACATTTCTCATACAATTTCAACAGTCTCAACATTTCCTCCACAGTTGTTACGTTTGTGCATCTTTGCTAAACTAATCTGCAACGTACATTTTGTACACTATTTGTCAACTATTTATTATAAATACTACTTCGTTTGTATCTACCAATTACGGGCAATAAAGAAATAAACACCACGCCCTTAAATTCTTACTTTTAAAAAAAAGTCCCTCCTTTTGATTAGCAAAATGCATGCCCTGGGGATCCGGCAATTTGACCCCACCCACTTGTCACGTGATTACTTTAATCCGGCCCTGGTTGTCAGCTTTTAAAACCGGGACAAAAGTGACATGTTATCCAGATACCAATGGCGTCGATGGAGAATGTCATTTGTGTCCTCGTGGATAATATTCAATGGAAGTGTTAGCTGCATTCTGACGCACCTTTAGGATTTTTGTGGTTTCTTCAGGACTTATTTTTCGCGTTTAGTGCTCAATATGAGCTGTGGATATACTAGGTAATAACTTGAAAGTCTGCTGTTATACATAATATGTGTCTATGAAATATGAAATTTCAATTGGGTAACCACGTGAGGCCACTACAAAAGTTTATAAATGAATATACATGTATTGTTAGGCGCTCACAGAAATAGAACTACGTCTTTCCCCCTGTCTCTTCTTTTCTCCTGTCCCTACTTCTTTTCTCCTGTCCCTACTTCTTTTCTCCTGTCCCTACTTCTTTTCTCCTGTCCCCATTTCTTCCCTCCTGTCCCTTCTTCCCTCCTGTCCCTACTTCTTTCCTCCTGTCTCTTCTTTCCTTCTGTCCCTACTTCTTTCCTCCTGTCTCTTCTTTCCTTCTGTCCCTACTTCTTTCCTCCTATCCCTTCTTTCCTCCTGTCCCTACTTCTTTTCTCCTGTCCCCATTTCTTCCCTCCTGTCCCTTCTTCCCTCCTGTCCCTACTTCTTTCCTCCTGTTTCTTCTTTCCTTCTGTCCCTACTTCTTTCCTCCTGTCCCCACTTCTTTTCTCCTGTCCCTACTTCTTTTCTCCTGTCCCCATTTCTTCCCTCCTGTCCCTTCTTTCCTTCTGTCCCTGCTTCTTTTCTCCTGTCTCTTCTTTCCTTCTGTCCCGACTTCTTTCCTCCTGTCCCCATTTCTTCCCTCCTGTCCCTTCTTTCCTTCTGTCCCTACTTCTTTTCTCCTGTCTCTTCTTTCCTTCTGTCCCTACTTCTTTTCTCCTGTCTCTTCTTTCCTTCTGTCCCTACTTCTTTCCTCCTATCCCTTCTTTCCTCCTGTCCCTACTTCTTTTCTCCTGTCCCCATTTCTTCCCTCCTGTCCCTTCTTCCCTCCTGTCCCTACTTCTTTCCTCCTGTTTCTTCTTTCCTTCTGTCCCTACTTCTTTCCTCCTGTCCCCACTTCTTTTCTCCTGTCCCTACTTCTTTTCTCCTGTCCCCATTTCTTCCCTCCTGTCCCTTCTTTCCTTCTGTCCCTGCTTCTTTTCTCCTGTCTCTTCTTTCCTTCTGTCCCGACTTCTTTCCTCCTGTCCCCATTTCTTCCCTCCTGTCCCTTCTTTCCTTCTGTCCCTACTTCTTTTCTCCTGTCTCTTCTTTCCTTCTGTCCCTACTTCTTTTCTCCTGTCTCTTCTTTCCTTCTGTCCCCACTTCTTTTCTCCTGTCTCTTCTTTCCTTCTGTCCCCACTTCTTTCCTCCTGTCCCCATTTCTTCCCTCCTGTCCCTTCTTTCCTTCTGTCCCTACTTCTTTTCTCCTGTCTCTTCTTTCCTTCTGTCCCTACTTCTTTTCTCCTGTCTCTTCTTTCCTTCTGTCCCCACTTCTTTTCTCCTGTCCCCATTTCTTCCATCCTGCCCCTACTTCTTCCCTCCTGTCCCTACTTGTTGTATTGTATCTCCATGAGCACCTAACAATACACGAGTGCTGATGAGGCATCTGAGGCCGGACAACAAACCTGTGCTGTGTTAGTCATTAAAATATTCATCAAGTAAAGTTTAAAATAATGTCACAGACCCGTCTACTGATCTCGGGGAGTACTGCATATATGGTGCTAGCCTCATGTTCGTATAGAACGAACGAACGAACTTTATTTTCATAGGGTCACAAATTGGGCACGCAGGCCCATCTTACATTCGGCCCTTCCAATCACTCATCTTTCGTTCATTATTGTGCATGGTACATTCACATAAGGAAAACAACGCATTGTCAAATGAATGGTGTAAATATAAACAATGCATTGTTACTTCTTCTTCTTCTTCTTCTTCTTTTTCTTCTTCTCCTTCTTCTTTATTGCTCTTTCTATCCGTCCAAGATGTTCTCAACATTCTTCTACAGAACTGTATGCATAAAATTTGGTGGAACTGCGGTAAAGCTGTGAAAGTTTAAACAATATAAAATGACACAAAGTAGTGCAGCTTTACATAACAGAGTTACGACACATACAGAACGTTGCGGCGGTTAGCCTTCATCAGCAAACAAACACATTCACAAACACAACATATAGTCAAGGAGATCTCCTGTGACTACATTAGAAGGTGATGCCAGGACGAGAGGAACAAATGCATGGAAAAATGGAAGCAATGAAGAGAAAATAAGAATTGACAAAATGTTAATTGAAAAGAATGTTAGTCGAAGAAAATGTTTAATAGAAAAACTTTATAGAGAAAAAACTGCATACTCACCTCACGTACGGACCTGTAAATGAATGCGGAAATCTCGGGTGTATTTGTATAACGGGGACTGTACATATGTCCACATACACTAGCAGTTTGTCTGTTGAAATGTGTCTATGTATGTACACGTGTTCATGCACACCAGTCCACCCAGACCAACAACACAATGGGGTCGTGGTCAATTTTACACGCCTCCTACCCCGCCCCCTTCTTTCTATGTGCTCACTGAACCGTAACATCCAGCACCGTTATACAAATACACCCGAGATTTCCGCATTCATTTACAGGTCCGTACGTGAGGTGAGTATGCAGTTTTTTCTCTATAAAGTTTTTCTATTAAACATTTTCTTCGACTAACATTCTTTTCAATTAACATTTTGTCAATTCTTATTTTCTCTTCATTGCTTCCATTTTCCCATGCATTTGTTCCTCTCGTCCTGGCATCACCTTCTAATGTAGTCACAGGAGATCTCCTTGACTATATGTTGTGTTTGTGAATGTGTTTGTTTGCTGATGAAAGCCAACCGCCGCAACGTTCTGTATGTGTCGTAACTCTGTTATGTAAAGCTGCACTACTTTGTGTCATTTTATATTCTACAGAACTGCATCATCGAAGTCCCCACATAATTGTTGTTTGCTAATTGTCCGTGAGTCGCTTCAACACATCAGCCTTGGTTCTGCATACCATTTAACATCTCTTTTCTTCACCTCGATTGACAAAATAAATCACAGACAATATCTTCATCTGGTGGCATGGTGCATTTGCATGGGGTATTTACCTGTAACTTCCTTAATACATCTTCCATCTCCTGTTATTAAAGTACCCACATACTTAAATACATTGACTTTTTTCAGATTACTTCCATGCTCTTTAATGTTTCATTTCCATCCATCATGTGCCATGCCGATAAACGTGGGCGGTCATATTTTGCCATCTCACTCGATCACCAGAGTCGTGGATCAGCTCTGTGTTCCTGTCTCGACCATGCCATGTAGCCAAGCCATCCAGGTATTCACCTCTCGGTCTTCCCCCTGGTCCCTTCCCCCCGATCCCGCTAGTCGCCACCAAGTTCTCCAATGCATTTCCCCCCACAACATGCCCAGAAAATGTTGACTGTCTACGTCTAATGCCTCTAATCAGTTTACGATCTTCATTTGTTTCTTCAAGGACTTGTTCATTGGTTTTTCAAATGTTTCATTTGGGTATGCACTAATTCTTTGCAGTGGGAGTCACTTCTGGTTTTCTAATACTCAGACTAAGTCTTTTGTATTGACTTTCTATTGCATGCATATCCATCATGTTTTTTAACTGCGTTTCATTTTCAGAGACCAAATCTATGTCAACAGCATAATGCACGTTGCCCACTAACCGATATTCCTGGCATGTCTTGTACGGATCTCACTTTTATTTCGCTGTAAAAATTGAACAGATCGGCTGATAGCCCCACAACCGTGCCTAACATCTGCTTTAATGTGTTGAAAAATTCCCATTTGGTTGTTAATTCTCACGGCTGCTCTTTGTTACCAACACTTTTTAATTATTCTAATATCTTTATCTGCAATCTTTTCTTCGTGTTTAATCTCATCAAAATCCTTAATTTAACCAATAAAGCACAAATATATACCTCTGTTCATTTCAACATTCATTATGTGAATGTTCTTTAGATATATATAGTATTGTTTGTGCTTTTACCTTCCACATATTTAGGCAATTCAAAACAATCATATACAAACGGGTACACCGAAAAATAAAAGACATAAGTACGGTAGAAGAGGAAAGATAACCGAACGAGTATTTCTCATATAATCTTCTTTTTTTTTTATTTGCATATCCTTTACAGGACATTGCATCCAACACCAGCATTTTCCGCTGCCGTTGATGTCTTGGCAAGATTATGCTCAGTAGTTTGCCATTGCTTTCTGAGCGGCCGGCTCACACATCCCGTAAGTAACCAACGCGGCGAGAACCGCTACCAATTCTCGAGCAGCTGCGTTTGCTCACGTGGATAAACGGCATTACGGAGAAAGTCGCTAACCCCTATGCCAGGGAGATTGGCTTCATTATATACTTTAAATACAACACACATTAATTCTTCTTATCCCCTATCGCACTTGGGGGTTCCTAATCAATCGTCCCAAATGTACCACACTGTCTAAAATTGGGTGGAACTGCGGTAAAGCTGTGAAAATGTAAACAATATAAAATTACACAAAGCAGTGCAGCTTTACATAACAGAATTATTCTGTTATGTAAAGCTGTGCTACTTTGTGCCATTTTATTTTGTTTATATTGTTTACGCACTGCGTCTAGTGTTGCTAAAGTAATTGAGACTAAACAAGTTCAGATTACAATACACTTACATGTCCTTTACATGATGTCGCAATCCACCCCAGTATTATTTGGCTGTATCTTATTCTCTAGGCAATTATTTCACGTGCAGTAGTTTACCCTTACTTTCTGAATGACCGACTTTCACACCATCGGAATCAACGCAAGACGTCCTTCTTCCTAATCGTCCGAGGCGGGTATTCAACCACCCACTTGGTGTGTCGGGGAATTATGAAACGCCTTCCCTGCACCTAACCAACGGCGTCTGGCAAGTTCTGATTTAGTAAAACACACGGCTAGTATCTCAGTCCGTCATTTATAAATGTTACTTCAAGTAATCGGTGTGCTCACACGTGGTGGAAATTTCCGGTCTGAACTTCTCTGAGGCAATGAGATTCAACTGACTATCAGTGACCATGACGCGACACGGACTCCCTAACAAGCAAAGTCAGCAACGGACAGATCTGCAGGTGGTTAGGCTTATTGGGTGTGTGGTGCTGGCTTCATGGTCTATAGCCCAATCGTCACTCGATGGGGGTGTGGTCAATACCAGGCCGACTGTTTTTACTTCCAAAAATAGATCCTGGTTCTCATGTTATACTGGTTCGACTGGTAGCCCATGGTCAATTGTTTTTTTTTGTTTTTTTTTTTCGGGGGGTGGGGGAAGAGGGGGTTACATTTCATTGATATTCAAACATAGGACGAGCAGGCGGAAGTCTCCTAGCAACTGTGCCACCCATCTCACAAACATAGGACGACCAAGTCTCCTAGCATCTGTGCCACCCATCTCACAAACATAGGACGACCAGACGGAAGTCTCCTAGCAACTGTGCCACCCATCTCACAAACATAGGACGACCAAGTCTCCTAGCATCTGTGCCACCCATCTCAGAAACATAGGACGACCAAGTCTCCTAGCAACTGTGCCACCCATCTCACAAACATAGGACGACCAGGCGGAAGTCTCCTAGCAACTGTGCCACCCATCTCACAAACATAGGACGACCAAGTCTCCTAGCATCTGTGCCACCCATCTCACAAACATAGGACGACCAGGCGGAAGTCTCCTAGCAACTGTGCCACCCATCTCACAAACATAAGACGACCAGACCGAAATCTACTCGCATCTGTGCCACCCATCTCAGAAACATAGGACGACCAGGCCAAAGTCCCCTAGCATCTGTGCCACCCATCTCACAAACGAGCTTGTACAAAGACGGTTGTTAGCCCTTTAACAGATACAGAGCCAAACAATCAGTAGGTTTCGACCAAACAAACATGGATGGCGGAAAATGGGAAGTATGGTTGTGCCACAGTTATGACATAAAAGCTGTTAATATGGTCCCAGGAATGTTATAATACAATGCTAACATTTCGGCGATAGATAAGCCTTTGACAGATACGGGAGGTCGCTTAAGACGATGAATCATCCCATGGCAATTTGTTAAAGTTAGTTGAATTTTTCTGCAGGACTTCGCAATCAGCCTCAGAATTTATTGTCTGTTTGAGATTTACTAGGCAATTTTTGCATTCAGTAGTTTGCCATTGCCGTGTGAGCGGCCGATTTAGTTCTTAATTCCCTGCGAAATTAACATTTAAAAAACACTCAAGGGGATTGATAGGCACTTATGAAACACAGAGAAACAAGTATAAATTAGAACAACAACAATGGTTCCCAGTGTGTTTTATGAGACCTGTAAGGTTGTTTTCTCAATGGTTTCCCGTGTCTTTTATGAGACCTGTAAGGTTGTTTTCTCAATGGTTTTCAGAGTCTTCTATGAGACCTGTAAGGTTGTTTTCTCAATGGTTTCCGGTGTCTTTTATGAGACCTGTAAGGTTGTTTTCTCAATGGTTTTCAGAGTCTTCTATGAGACCTGTAAGGTTGTTTTCTCAATGGTTTCCGGTGTCTTTTATGAGACCTGTAAGGTTGTTTTCTCAATGGTTTCTAGCATCTTTTATGAGACATGTAAGGTTGTTTTCTCAATGGTTTCCGGTGTCTTTTATGAGACATGTAAGGTTGTTTTCTCAATGGTTTCCAGTCTTCTTTGACGACTTCTCAGTGCCCGTAAATCTGTTTTCTCATATAATGTTATTTAGACCGAGTTATCCCAATCTACTGGTATGTCGGTGTACTTATGAAGTCAGTATTTGCAAGTCAAGATTCTTTGGACATGTTATGGGGAGAACTGGGCTCGAAAAGTTAGTGACAACTGGCAAGCTTGGTGGGAAGAGAGTAAAAGGAAGACAAAGGAATAAATACATTGATGGTTTGGCAGCATGACATGGTCGGGACAAGAACATAGATCTGATTAGAGAATCTGGTCACCGTGTAGGATGGCGAACCATGTTCGCCCACTCCTGTCGGCATGGAACTTGATGATGATGAATTGCTGACAGGAGGTAATTTCCTTCCGTTCTCGTAGACAGCGGCGTGTAGGGAAATGCCCTGATTGGTGTAATGTCGGCTCTAAGGGAATGTCCTGAGTGATGTAATGTCGGTTCTATGGGAATGTCCTGGGTGATGTAATGTCGGATCTATGGGAATGTCGTGGGTGATGTAATGTCGGTTCTATGGGAATGTCCTGGGTGATGTAATGTCGGATCTATGGGAATGTCGTGGGTGATGTAATGTCGGTTCTATGGGAATGTCCTGGGTGATGTAATGTCGGATCTATGGGAATGTCGTGGGTGATGTAATGTCGGATCTATGAGAATGTCCTGAGTGATGTAATGTCGGATCTATGGGAATGTCCTGAGTCATGTAATGTCAGTTCTATGGGAATGTCCTGGGTGATGTAATGTCGGTTCTATGGGAATGTCCTGAATGATGTAATATCAGTTCTATAGGAATGTCCTGGGTGATATAATGTCGGATCTATGGGAATGTCGTGGGTGATGTAATGTCGGTTCTATGGCAATGTCCTGAGTGATGTAATGTCGGATTTATGGGAATTTCCTGGGTGATGTAATGTCGGATCTATGGGAATGTCCTGAGTCATGTAATGTCAGTTCTATGGGAATGTCCTGGGTGATGTAATGTCGGTTCTATGGGAATGTCCTGAATGATGTAATATCAGTTCTATGGGAATGTCCTGGGTGATGTAATGTCGATTCTATGGGAATGCCATGAGTTATCAAATGTCCGTTCTTGATTCAACTCGTATACAGCGGATTGTGTAAGGGAATGTCCTGAGTGATGTAATGTCGGTTCTATGGGGATGCCCTGAGTGATGTAATGTCGGTTCTTTATTCAACTCGAATACAGCGGTGTGTATGGGAATGTCCTGAGTGATGTAATGTCGGTTTTAAGGGAATGTCCTGAGTGATGTAATGTCGGTTTTAAGGGAATGCCCTGAGTGATGTAATGTCGGTTCTTGATTCAAATCGTAGACAGCAACGTGTAGGGAAATGTACTTTGTAATGTCATATTGGTTTTAAGGGAATGCCCTGAGTGATGTAAGATCGGTTCTATGGGAATTTCCTGTATGATGTAATGTCGGTTCTATGGGAATGTCCTGAACGATGTAATGTCGGTTCTTGACTCAAGTCAGCTGGTAGACAGGAAGCACTTATTACGAGCATAATGTGATCTTTCTTTAAAAAAAAAAAAAAAAAAAAAAAAAACAGTTTGAAAAAAAGGGAAAAAAACAGAAACACACGGTGTGTGCTAACAGTGACTGTTTCTCATTTACTGCCTTCTCTTAAAATCTCTTCTCATCCTTGACTTGGGGACTGTAAATTACAAACACCTCAGAAGTCGAAGTTGGTTCGCGAGGGACACTGGTAATAGGGAAAACTCATCCACACGCAAATATCAGTCTAATGCACTAACAGCAGTAGCATATCTACGGACTACGCTGGAGTTGACAGCGAGCATACGCAACAAAATGTTTTGTTTTTTGTTTAAAAGCTGCACAGATGCCATATTCACTCACCGGAGATAACTAAATGAGAAAGAATGAAAGAAAAAATCTAATAATCCAATGTACAAGCAATAGGGCAGATAGTGTGGATGTTACCGTGTTATGAAATTCGTTAACATTTCATCAATCAATGCAAAAGTCTTTATGTTCATGATCATTGTCTATAAGCATGGGCGGTCAGGATTCGCTCTTCCACACGATCACTAATATCAGATCAGGTCAGTGTTTTGTCACGTGGCCCAGCCATCCAAATTAATATTTCTCCTTATTCCTCCTGCTCTTTTAATATCAATCTTGCCAGTTGTCACTATGCTTTCCAGTTTACTTCACTGCATAACATGCCTAAACAGGTTGACTAAAGTTTACTTTCTCGGAACAATGTAGGGTTTTTATTTGTCTCTTTTAGAAAAGTCGCATGTGTTTTTACCATCTATATCATGTTGTTCCTGGCCACTGAACACGTGTCGATGGATCAACATCACGGCACACGGGTGCAACCTAAAAGTCTGGAGAAACTCAGCTCAGTGCACCAACTCCGTAGCACCGGCGAGGATTCTGAAATACTTTGGGTAGATTTGTAACTCGAAATTTTGTCCGGGCAGCGCCGTTAGGCTACTCTTTTTCGATTTCCAACTGCCAATGGATTTTTTACGTGCGCAACAATACACACGGGCGTCCGATCTCACTTCCCAGAGACCAGGGGAAATTTTATTACTAGAAGTCCATGAGAAAATATCTCGGCCATCACCAGGACCTCCAGCACTCGAGGCGGACACCATACCTCGAGACCACGCAGTGCCCCACACGTGTTTAGTGCTCAAGTAGAACAACAAGAGACCTTTCAAGGGTCTATGAAGGTACAGTTATATAAAGCAACACAGACTTAACATGTAGAATAATCCATGCAAACACAACATTCCAACACAGATTGATGAGACAGGGCAAAACCGGCATGCTTCTGACAGAGTGGCAGGCTTCTTTCTATTCGGCATTCAAACGTAGGGAGCATCTGTTGGACATTACCAGTGCATGCTGGTGTTGTGGGAAACGAACAGGCGGACAGATTGGCTCGGACTGCTCCACTCGGTGGGGTATTGGTGCATGGTGCGGTAGATGTGGTCGGGGCCCTTTGGAATGGTGTGTATCGTGCATAAAAACATGTTATGCTATGTATGTTATAATGTAAACCGATCGTGGTTCAGTTCGTAACATAGGCACTGATGGAGTTTAGGCCTAATTTGGTCATTTTTGCTCCATGGGTGTTAGGCATTGCATGATCAACATGCACCAACCTAGTTCCCAACAGTATCTGCTATTGGATGGAAATAATCATACAGACATGTACTGAATGCATATAATCTGAAAGCTGCCACACTTGTATCTAATTTTAACGTTAACATTTTCTCACAGATACCAAGCTATCTGGGAATTACGGAAGCTACTTTTAGCATCTTTTGCGTCGTTATTTCTGCTGTGGTGGCCAACTGCCCTTTCAGCTGTCACAGACGTTGGAAGAATTACGGGCACTTCCATCGGGACAGACAAGTGTTGCTTCTAACAATTACGTCATTATAATCCTGGCAACTTCCTGAAGACAACTTGAAAGCACGTGAGACAAGGCACCCAAGCCATGGGATATGGAGCAAATTGGCATGTTTGATGTTCCAGTAAAGTTTTGGATTAATCAAGAATAAAGTATTGATTGGCGGTTACAAGACGATCTAGTAAATTAATGGAAATAAAATAGAAGTTGGATTACACAATAGACAACGGAGAGTAAATAAAACTACAGCCAGACTAAAGAATTGAACGCTCAGCATGAAGTAATCGCATCACTTGGCTGACAGAAAAGTGTATGTTACAAGGTCACAGGCTACCTAATCCAGTAAAAGGTGAGTTCTGTTTTAATTAACTCTTAAAATAGCACAGAAAACTTAAAATAGCACGCAGAAACTAGTGTGCTCATCTATCGATACAGTGTATCGGAATTCGATCCTAATTATTTGAGGGATCGTATTCTCTGAAGACGAAAGTAAGCTCTCAAATTCATAAGTTTAGTTTCTTGTTATGCTACATAACCATAATTTCCTCATGTGGATTTAATCATTGTATTGCTATGGCAAGCCTCCTCGTAACTTCTTTTCAACAGATCGACCACTGTTGTTAACTATGAAGCCAGAGTGTTGGAAGTTTATGACAATTTCAATTTCTTCTTTGTTGATTATCATTTTCTCTTTACATGTAGTTTTGCCTTTGTACACATTGTCTTTGTTTTTATTTTAATGCTTAGATAAATGTTTTGATCTTTACGGTGGCTTTCGACAGTCAAGATTAATTTTCTAAACTATTGGCCCTTTTGTAGGTGAGAACGGTATCGTCTGCTTAAATAAGGTCTGGAATCGAATTTCACCAATTATTAATGGGTAATACGATATGAAACTCACTCCCTAATCTAGTTCTGGGAGTTTGTCATCTTTCAGAGACGACCAAATTCATCATTTCGTGCAGACCGCGTTCCGACAGTTTAACATCGTTTATTCCAGACCAAATTCAGACTGGTTTTATCTTATTTTTCATCTTACAGACTGAATTCATCTTATAGTGCAGATCAAATTCTGACTGTTTATGATCGTTTATTCCAAGCTAAATTTCCACTGTTTACCATCTTATATTTCAGATCAAATTCCTGACTTTTACTATCTTATAGTGCAGACCAGCCGGCTTCGTGGCTTAGAGGTTATGACTTTTCTCCGTAATCTCGTTGTGGGATGTGGATTTTAATTCCTGAGAATGATTCGTTAAAATGTCTAGGGGGTATTATTGATTCTCTGTCACTGGTAAGAATGCAGGGTGATCAGGGATATTTACCACAAATCCCAGGAGGAAAGAGTTCCATCCTTGAAACAATGGCATCTGTGTGTAGGTTTCCCTTCCCACTTCATCACCCTTTAAATTAACTATAGATGCTAGAAGGATATTGATTGCTCACTGTGATGTTGTTTCCCCGAGAAGAGAGTGGGATCAACATGCACATCTTTAAACTGATTATCTGTTGGGATTATTGACTGACTTTTCGTCTACACTCCTCTCTTCTGTCTTCCCTTCCATATATCTCTTTCTTTCACTCTCTCTCTATTATTCTCTCAACACATACTTCGACAACAGTTCTTTTCCACATTAAATAAAAGATTTAATTTAAAACTATGTCTGGTGTATGGGTGGATATTGTGTATGTAGTTTGTATGTTCTTCTAGTGTGGCTGCCAGATAAGATGTTGATAGATAGTCTCCGTGGTTTCTCTCGTCTCTTCTCTCAGCTAGAGTACAGGACATGACATAGATACAGAACGGTCTCACCCTGACAGCTCCGTCTGCTTGAGTCGGTAGATATATCCGTTTTTTGTAATGAAAAATGTTCACCACTGTATGAATGTATTTAACCCGATCACCATATGCTGTCAGCGCACAGAATGTTCTTTATTATCTTATAGCGTTCTTAATTCCATCTTGGAAAACACATCGAGTTTCTATTGTTCTCTATTTTTGTCCTGTAAAAGTTCTACACTTAATTGATATAGGCACTTTGTATGCACCTTGCAACTCTTTGATACTGAGTAATTTGGGTCTTTTTCCTTTAGTTTGTATGATCTCTATTTTCCATTCTCTGTCCTCCTGACTTATTAAGATGACACTTCTTTTCCTTCCTTTCTTATGCACAAGTGTCGTGCGTTATGACTTTAAAGTGCTTTCTCGTGGGTTATCAACACTGGGTGATCTTGACCACAGCCATCTGTGTAATCTCTTAGTTGATAAGTCCCGCACTGGTATGGAAACCTGTGTGATATACATTTAATAATGAGATCTGTGTCTGCTTCCTCTTCTCTCCTATGTGAGTGTCTTTTCCTCCAGCCGAAATGAAAAGGCTTCCGAAAAAACCCACTCTGACATAGGATAGAAGATTCACCTAATCGTCTATACTATTCCTATTAATAGAAAGCAATGATAAATGCTATTCACGCACATCTATATTCATATCCTAAACTATATCTAATATCTTTATACCTTATTTAGGCATCTATGTTCCTTTATAGAATTAATGTAGATCCACGAATCGAAATTAATCCGCAGCCAAGCACTTTATCCCATTATACGGGAGGATATTTCTTTTCATTACAGGACACATAATTCTATCTTTCCGTCCAGTTGGGGAACACACACGACTGACACAAAGAAGTGGCCACTCTCTTTAGATCATCTTTGTCCCATCGTCCTTGACATTGCTGGACAAAGCAAATTCAGACTTCATTGTCCTAGTTTGTGGAAAATTCCAGATCTGGGGCTTTTCCGTATATCCCTACCTCCAGAACGCAATAGACTGGTCCATGATGCTGTCTCTCTTGGTCGCTAACCAAATTTTCCACTCGACAGTTACCTGTGTTGTAGTCGACTCTCCCGACTTGACCTACATACACATGCGCTGGTCAATCCTTTGTGGTTATCCTTCTGTTTCATTAACTCGGGAATTAACCGTTCACCTGCCTGGTTTTTTTAACCCTTCTCCTACGTGGGCAGTCGATGTATGCAGTCGTCCATCTGGGAATCATTAACTCTCAGTATTTCACGACACTCACAACCTATAAACAACCACTTGTTGGACACCACATTTACTTGATGTACACAACACTTTTGGACACACAGTTCAGGTATTAACTCAAGATCTGCAGTTACATATATATATATAGGTGTAATAAACACTATGCATTTTCAGACAGGCATGGGAATGATATGCAGTATTACAACATAGTACCCAGTGACCCCAGAAAAAAACAAGGTTATTACAAACAACACAACAACCACAAATTGGTTCTGCTAACTTGACTCATTGTACCTAGATAAAATCACATTGGTCTAGGTGCAGAAACCCAACATACATACATTTATTTCTGATACCATGTACAATTCTCATATTTAAAAATAATGAATGGGTGTCAAAATATTATACATATATGTCATAACATAACCCTTTAGGTGTACACCATTACCATGTAAAACAATCTTTACCCTTTTCCTGTCATTGAAGAAAACCACACTCATGAAAACAGTTGATACTAATAATTAAATTAATTAATTATAGTGTTCATTTAGGCGTTGCGGATGGGCATTCTTCTCCAGTGCAAAGCAGTTAATGTCCATAATTATCCGTGCAGAATTATACTCACAGTCATTTTCTACTCACAGTATGTCCACCGAAGTTGGCTGGCGAATGTTTCTAATCCATAATCCAAGAATAGAATTATACATAAGCACATATTCTCTCCATGAGACTGAATTTAAGAATACTCGGTTGCCATTTGGGTTGTGTTCCAATTGAAATTGATGCCTAGGTCTGTCATACTTTCAGGAGATGCAACTTAAGCTCTGCAGAAGGTTCTTCCCTATATCATCTTATCGATGAAAAGATGACGACTGTCCAACAGCTCGGTTTATGTTAACCGTTTCCCAATTTAGTTCAAAAGGCTTTGTCACACACCCGGTTCATGTTGATAGGCCATCCCACACTTGATGATGGGCAGTTAGGCTGACATGGGACCAGCATAGAGTTCTCATTCATTCCATTTCTGTGTAGAACATACAGTGGTGAATCATTCATTTGGTTTCATCTGAAGATTCTGCTGCAGGCATGTAACTGAAGAATATTACTCCACCACATATCCAGGTTTGCAAGCCATCAGGTGATTCCTTTGGTTGCAGGCGTAAAGGCATTTACTCATCTAGCTGCTTTCATATGGTTCTTTTGATGGTGTTCAGGTTTTGGACCTTGAGGTAATCTGGTGTAGTTATGGTTCAGATGTTCTGAAGTTGGTACATTTGTTTGTATTGGCTATAATGTTGTTTCAGTGTCTCTTCCCATTTGTTTGAGTTGGTGTTCATAGCTAGAACTTGGTGTTGCATGGCTGGAACCTTATGTTTGACTTTTGCAGCTGTGAGATGTTCTTTCGAAGACTTATCCATTGTGGATATTAACTTGGTAATCCAACCAACAGTTGAAGGTTACTCACTGTTGTTAGTTTTAGTAACTTGAAGAAGGATTGTCCCAGTTTCACTGACTTGGTTGAATGATGAGGCCATTGGTGATACTTCTCAGAAGTAACGCAAACGAAACACTGTTGTCAGTACTCTGATGATCTTCATCTTTGTAGATTATTAGATCTTGAAGTCCATCCTGGATATTCCTACTAAAATAGGACTTAATCACTCACCCAGTCAGTTGTCTTCTAATTTATCTGTTGCTCGCTATGGAGCTATTGAGTGCCGCAGTAAACATTGAGGTATTGCTAGATCCAGACTATGGTTTGGACATTCACTTTATGGCTGTTTACCCAGGATCCAGTGTTAGTGATATAGTCCCACCAAATTCAACCACCACCTGCTTCTCTTCTATAGAAAAGGGATGACAAAGAATACAACACTAGCATTAACCTACTGTGTTATGATAAAAGGTTTACAACACAATTACAAACACAAATACAAAACAACAAGGGGAGAAGGGGAAAGGAGTGGGTGTCCATGTTCCACTGTCCCTCATTGCTGAGTAGAGCCATTCTGACCCTTCCTAGTGAGTAAGGTATTTTCTCACTTATATTTTGTTCTGTTGTTACTGGGACTATTGGATGGGTGAAGTCATTCTGTCCATCCAACATGTTGATATTGTCTCTCTCATTACTTGAAGAGAATAGCCTATACAGAATCCCTGTGGTTTCTAATGCCGCGTCTTCATTTCGGCACTATAATCATCACTAGGTCAAGACTATTCACCATTGGCTTCTTAAGTACTGACATACATATGTATTCTTACATCAACATCCTCTAATCCCAAGGTGCAACATTAAAATGTATATTCCCACAGTAAAAAGTAACAATCTGAACAAAGAAAATTCTCATACCAAAAAAAAACATACATGTACATTTCTCTGATATTAAGTACATGATAACCATACATAATAATCATAATGATGATGCAGGGAGCCTAGGTTTTTGAATTATCTTCATGAACTAAAACATCCATTGTTTTCCCCCACTGCGTACAGCACATGAGGATAGTAATCGCTGTGATATGTTTTGCCAATGACTGCTATTATTCGGAGGGTATTTATAAGAATAACTTATGCCGCATGGTCCAGTCTTCTGAATATTGCAAGCAATTTATTCACATCAATCTTCGCTTCTGTTTCTACTACGGTGAGGCGATGCGGAGTGAATCCTATCCGAACATGCACTTACATCACGCGTTTAATTGTTCATGAATTTATATTCAAACATGGCCTGTCCCTAACACTATTTTATGAAATGATTATATGTTCAACCTCATATGGAGTGGTTACTAATCTGTTAACAAAAGAATGGTACTAAAATTTAGCACTATATTTCCAAGTTACAGATTATAATGTGGCAAAATATTTTATCCCCTGACTAAGTACGAGTCAGGAATATGCGTAATCATTTGTATGTCCCCGCATGGATAAAACACCTTTCTATAGTACATAGATTATTTGCAGATTTCTAAGCATAAATAGTGAGATATTGTTCACCGTGCCTAGAAGTTTTAACATAGGAATATGAAATTGACAGACACTAGTTCTTTACTATGAAGCATGAATCAGGGGTCTGCTCCTACATTGAGAAAATCTCTAGAATGTGTTTCAGACATGAGAGTTGATACTTTACAGTACACATAATATTCATAGATTATAGCACTACTAGTGAGATATAAGTTCATAATGCCTATACAAGATATTAACATATGGATTTGAAATTGTAAGACATAGGAAAAATTACAGCGTGGCGCCCACCTGTGTTTCCTTAGTAAACATCATCCAGCCTGGTTTAAGAGAATTGTAACTAATTCTTAATTAAACATACTGGTCTAGGTAATACATAAATATATCTTAATATATGTAGATAACATACCAATAGCTTGAAGAGAATCATGGTTTTAAAACAAACTACCTTCTCCCCGAAGGGAAAGGTCGACTTTCTTGTCTGTTCTCTTGACTAGAAATGGCCGCTTCAGTCTTTGTTTTCCCCCTCGCCAGGATTGGCCAGATAAGGGAGAGAAAACAAGCCAAAATAAATTTAGCTGTGCCACGGTCAGTCTATCGCTGTTTTATTTTCTCCTACATTAAGTAAGTTACTTAATCAGTAATTGTAAGGGTTTGTTTATTTTTAAGGGAGTCCATAAATAGGAAAGGGTAGAGACGTTTTTATTATATTACACGCCTCCCCCATTTAAGACATTTATTTCTTTCAGAAATTAAATGGTCAAGAAGTACTCTACAATTTCCGTCTTTACATTGACTCACCTAGTATCCATCCCTTATTACTTTACTACTGCCTTATGTTATATAATCAGAGCCACGTCCATTTTCTTTTAGTCACGACAACTGGCATAACCTTAAAGGATTATTTCTCTTTTAGTGAAAGAGTGTAGCACCCTCTCCACTGTTGTCAGCTATTGTTTGAAATATGAGTGGTTATCTGATAATTTGTTACTTTCCAGTACTGGTTTGTCTGCATCAAACCGACTTTTTGAAGCAATTGAGATATCATTAAGCTTGATTTCTCTCTCATTAGATTATCAATCTTGAGATTATGTTAAAACCGACGGTTAATTCTGCGTCTACTGATAGCATATTAAACTCGCCCGTCTCCCTATAAGTTAGACGTTTGTTTTAACTATAGATCTGATATTTAAAGGAAGCTAAATGTGGTTCCTGTTGAATACATTTTCATCCAATACATCATGTGTTTGGGTTATTAGGCGAGTTATGGGATTTTCCGATCAGTTTTGATAACTACTGATTAGAGTGGTGTCCCTTTCTCTTGCGGGTTTTTCCCGAGAATCTCGTCTAACATGTAAACAAGGTCCAACTTTTCTAGATTTCCGTTCTGAACCGACTATTCCGGGGAACATGAATCTATCAGAAACGAAGTAATTCTTAGCTTACTCTCTCTCTCTGCTTTTCCTTCTAACCTAGATCTATTTTACGCTAGAATCCTTATTAGTAATTCTAACTTGATGTGTTTGAGTTTCACTCTGTATTTGTTGCTTTGGTGTTGAATTACGAGCAATTTTGCGTCGCTTGGCGTACATTGATCGTCGTCTACCTCCCTCCAGGTTTTAGGACTATTTTCAACTTAGCAACATACATTGTTATGTAGGTTCAGACGTATTGTCTCCTACCATATATAATCAGTTCAGTGAGAAGTTAAAAGCCCCTTTTTGTGATTCCTGTGATAGTCTTCCAGACAATCAAGTTGCTGGTTCACTTTCCAGTTATGGATGTGGGTTACTAGTTTTTGTAAAATTACTATTACATCTGTATATCCCTCTAATACTGGCGTCTCCTGAGTTGTGTCCTCAAGATAACAGGTAAGGTACTCTTAATGTTTCTCTCCAGTTTTGTTTTCGTCCGTTTAATACGTGGAAACTCTGGATTTATTTAGATTGACGAAGGTCTATCTTTGAACTGTTATATAATTTACTAGCTGGATTCCTGATTGAAATTCCTAGTCTAGTACATATCAAGCAATTCTTCAGCTATCTGCTCCAATTTGCTTGGTTTTTACACAGCTATATTCCATTTTTCTAGCATGGGTTCACTGTATAAGTTTTAGGCGTTTCCTCTGTCTTTACGTCAAAGGGTTCGTCCTATCTATAAACAGCATCTATTTTAAGAGTTGTTTATTTAATTGTTGCTTTTACTGATTCGTATCAGTTATTTAAGCTAATCTCTGTTAGTCTGGATCTGCTTTCACATATTTAATGCTGGCATATAATCCTAGTCAGAACTGAGATGTAGAAATCTGTTTCGTCTTGCGACTGATTTCTGATTAATCTACCTTTTAGTAGGCTTCGAGCATTATCTAGAATTTAGTTACTCGGTTAGTTTTAAAGAAAATACAATTGAGTCGCGCGCCTCTATTGTACCACTTATTTTTGCCCTTCTTAATTCTTCCCTTATGAGAATATTAATGTTAGTTAGGCAATTATTGAAATAACTTTATGTAAGCTAATCGCTAACTAAAAGCTGTTTCACTCCTCTTTTTGATGAGGACTACTCATAGTGAACATTTCACTTAATGAGATTAAACTGTAAATTTCAAAGCTAAGGAGCCAATTTTCTGAAATGTTTAGTCTCTTACTAGAGACTAGCACAGATTTTTTCCGGTATCTCCTGAAGTTCATTTGAAATTCCAATTTCTTATGTTTATTCTTTAATTATACCTTTTACATACCTATACGGTCTGTTTCCGCTACCATTAATAATGGAATCGGGGTGGATAATTTAAAGAAATACCTTATATTCTGTTGGGTCAGTAAGTGAGTTGATCAGTTTCACTTACATCACCAGGTGAATATTTTGGTTGACCCTATTTATTAACATATGGGCCATCTGAGTTTGTTATTAATAACTACTCATATCACCGGTGGAGTAGAATAAGTGTCAGTATGGCTTTTCTTCCTAAGTATCCATCATTTATTCACTTTACTTTACTACCGGTGTTGTAGAACATGTTATGTCATATGAAAAAAAAAGGATTAAATTAGGGTGCCCCTAAATACTGCAAATTCTTACAATATTCCTTCCCTTCCATTAACTATGTCTACATTTTTGCAAGTGGTGGTTTTGGCCTTACCATTAGTTCATTTACTTTAGTTACTGCTATTTTCCCCTGGTTTAATTTATCTCTCAGGTATTATTTCCTTTCCTACTGAATCATCATTTGTTGATTAAATTTTTCCCTTAAAAAACATTTATTGGATTTCTAACTTATCTGTCCTAATTATCTATAAAATTGTCTATCACTCTCTGCTGCCTTGGTAATTTTTCAATATTACATGACTTATACAAGCAGATCAAGCATGAAAATACAATGATAATCAATGACAAAATAGTTAATTAACACATGATTCATATGTAGGAACATAAACCTTATGGATACATAATATAGTAGTGTGTTCATGAGTACACCACTTTTGAACCATTTAAAGAGAATATCAGAGTAGCAGAACCATACCTCAAACATCAAATGGGAATGACTATGAATTCTAAACATTCACTGAATTACCTATCTTATGTGAGTTTACCATCCCAAAGACCTTACTACTGGAGGTTCATTACTGGACTTAGTTTCCCATCAATAAGATATAAAATATGAGTTTAAAAAAAATCTCATATCCAACAACCAACTACCTGATGCATCTGCTAGAATCAAGATATTACCTGTGAACAGTTTTGTACCAAAAAAACCTTATATTTATCTGAGCCATTATGGGTTCACATAAAACTTGACTACGCTCATACTAATGAGTGATTAGGTCTGTTACTAACACTATAACATGCTGAAGTGACTTGGTTTACCTGCGAGAGGTTTTCCCTGAATTCATATACTCACCATAATACACCAATTGTGATGTTTATCATGAGTTTTAAATTCACGGACTACTCCACTACTAGGTGAAGTCCATCCCGGACGAGCCCCCACATGTGGGATGTGGATTTTAATTCCTGAGAATGATTCGTTAAAATGTCTAGGGGGTATTATTGATTCTCTGTCACTGGTAAGAATGCAGGGTGATCAGGGATATTTACCACAAATCCCAGGAGGAAAGAGTTCCATCCTTGAAACAATGGCATCTGTGTGTAGGTTTCCCTTCCCACTTCATCACCCTTTAAATTAACTATAGATGCTAGAAGGATATTGATTGCTCACAACCTATAAACAACCACTTGTTGGACACCACATTTACTTGATGTACACAACACTTTTGGACACACAGTTCAGGTATTAACTCAAGATCTGCAGTTACATATATATATATAGGTGTAATAAACACTATGCATTTTCAGACAGGCATGGGAATGATATGCAGTATTACAACATAGTACCCAGTGACCCCAGAAAAAAACAAGGTTATTACAAACAACACAACAACCACAAATTGGTTCTGCTAACTTGACTCATTGTACCTAGATAAAATCACATTGGTCTAGGTGCAGAAACCCAACATACATACATTTATTTCTGACACCATGTACAATTCTCATATTTAAAAATAATGAATGGGTGTCAAAATATTATACATATATGTCATAACATAACCCTTTAGGTGTACACCATTACCATGTAAAACAATCTTTACCCTTTTCCTGTCATTGAAGAAAACCACACTCATGAAAACAGTTGATACTAATAATTAAATTAATTAATTATAGTGTTCATTTAGGCGTTGCGGATGGGCATTCTTCTCCAGTGCAAAGCAGTTAATGTCCATAATTATTCGTGCAGAATTATACTCACAGTCATTTTCTACTCACAGTATGTCCACCGAAGTTGGCTGGCGAATGTTTCTAATCCATAATCCAAGAATAGAATTATACATAAGCACATATTCTCTCCATGAGACTGAATTTAAGAATACTCGGTTGCCATTTGGGTTGTGTTCCAATTGAAATTGATGCCTAGGTCTGTCATACTTTCAGGAGATGCAACTTAAGCTCTGCAGAAGGTTCTTCCCTATATCATCTTATCGATGAAAAGATGACGACTGTCCAACAGCTCGGTTTATGTTAACCGTTTCCCAATTTAGTTCAAAAGGCTTTGTCACACACCCGGTTCATGTTGATAGGCCATCCCACA
Organism: Cepaea hortensis; assembly: GCA_963921405.1. Taxonomy (NCBI): domain Eukaryota; kingdom Metazoa; phylum Mollusca; class Gastropoda; order Stylommatophora; family Helicidae; genus Cepaea; species Cepaea hortensis. The sequence goes on from OY992878.1 coordinate 162,009,651, forward strand.
CTTGATGATGGGCAGTTAGGCTGACATGGGACCAGCATAGAGTTCTCATTCATTCCATTTCTGTGTAGAACATACAGTGGTGAATCATTCATTTGGTTTCATCTGAAGATTCTGCTGCAGGCATGTAACTGAAGAATATTACTCCACCACATATCCAGGTTTGCAAGCCATCAGGTGATTCCTTTGGTTGCAGGCGTAAAGGCATTTACTCATCTAGCTGCTTTCATATGGTTCTTTTGATGGTGTTCAGGTTTTGGACCTTGAGGTAATCTGGTGTAGTTATGGTTCAGATGTTCTGAAGTTGGTACATTTGTTTGTATTGGCTATAATGTTGTTTCAGTGTCTCTTCCCATTTGTTTGAGTTGGTGTTCATAGCTAGAACTTGGTGTTGCATGGCTGGAACCTTATGTTTGACTTTTGCAGCTGTGAGATGTTCTTTCGAAGACTTATCCATTGTGGATATTAACTTGGTAATCCAACCAACAGTTGAAGGTTACTCACTGTTGTTAGTTTTAGTAACTTGAAGAAGGATTGTCCCAGTTTCACTGACTTGGTTGAATGATGAGGCCATTGGTGATACTTCTCAGAAGTAACGCAAACGAAACACTGTTGTCAGTACTCTGATGATCTTCATCTTTGTAGATTATTAGATCTTGAAGTCCATCCTGGATATTCCTACTAAAATAGGACTTAATCACTCACCCAGTCAGTTGTCTTCTAATTTATCTGTTGCTCGCTATGGAGCTATTGAGTGCCGCAGTAAACATTGAGGTATTGCTAGATCCAGACTATGGTTTGGACATTCACTTTATGGCTGTTTACCCAGGATCCAGTGTTAGTGATATAGTCCCACCAAATTCAACCACCACCTGCTTCTCTTCTATAGAAAAGGGATGACAAAGAATACAACACTAGCATTAACCTACTGTGTTATGATAAAAGGTTTACAACACAATTACAAACACAAATACAAAACAACAAGGGGAGAAGGGGAAAGGAGTGGGTGTCCATGTTCCACTGTCCCTCATTGCTGAGTAGAGCCATTCTGACCCTTCCTAGTGAGTAAGGTATTTTCTCACTTATATTTTGTTCTGTTGTTACTGGGACTATTGGATGGGTGAAGTCATTCTGTCCATCCAACATGTTGATATTGTCTCTCTCATTACTTGAAGAGAATAGCCTATACAGAATCCCTGTGGTTTCTAATGCCGCGTCTTCATTTCGGCACTATAATCATCACTAGGTCAAGACTATTCACCATTGGCTTCTTAAGTACTGACATACATATGTATTCTTACATCAACATCCTCTAATCCCAAGGTGCAACATTAAAATGTATATTCCCACAGTAAAAAGTAACAATCTGAACAAAGAAAATTCTCATACCAAAAAAAAACATACATGTACATTTCTCTGATATTAAGTACATGATAACCATACATAATAATCATAATGATGATGCAGGGAGCCTAGGTTTTTGAATTATCTTCATGAACTAAAACATCCATTGTTTTCCCCCACTGCGTACAGCACATGAGGATAGTAATCGCTGTGATATGTTTTGCCAATGACTGCTATTATTCGGAGGGTATTTATAAGAATAACTTATGCCGCATGGTCCAGTCTTCTGAATATTGCAAGCAATTTATTCACATCAATCTTCGCTTCTGTTTCTACTACGGTGAGGCGATGCGGAGTGAATCCTATCCGAACATGCACTTACATCACGCGTTTAATTGTTCATGAATTTATATTCAAACATGGCCTGTCCCTAACACTATTTTATGAAATGATTATATGTTCAACCTCATATGGAGTGGTTACTAATCTGTTAACAAAAGAATGGTACTAAAATTTAGCACTATATTTCCAAGTTACAGATTATAATGTGGCAAAATATTTTATCCCCTGACTAAGTACGAGTCAGGAATATGCGTAATCATTTGTATGTCCCCGCATGGATAAAACACCTTTCTATAGTACATAGATTATTTGCAGATTTCTAAGCATAAATAGTGAGATATTGTTCACCGTGCCTAGAAGTTTTAACATAGGAATATGAAATTGACAGACACTAGTTCTTTACTATGAAGCATGAATCAGGGGTCTGCTCCTACATTGAGAAAATCTCTAGAATGTGTTTCAGACATGAGAGTTGATACTTTACAGTACACATAATATTCATAGATTATAGCACTACTAGTGAGATATAAGTTCATAATGCCTATACAAGATATTAACATATGGATTTGAAATTGTAAGACATAGGAAAAATTACAGCGTGGCGCCCACCTGTGTTTCCTTAGTAAACATCATCCAGCCTGGTTTAAGAGAATTGTAACTAATTCTTAATTAAACATACTGGTCTAGGTAATACATAAATATATCTTAATATATGTAGATAACATACCAATAGCTTGAAGAGAATCATGGTTTTAAAACAAACTACCTTCTCCCCGAAGGGAAAGGTCGACTTTCTTGTCTGTTCTCTTGACTAGAAATGGCCGCTTCAGTCTTTGTTTTCCCCCTCGCCAGGATTGGCCAGATAAGGGAGAGAAAACAAGCCAAAATAAATTTAGCTGTGCCACGGTCAGTCTATCGCTGTTTTATTTTCTCCTACATTAAGTAAGTTACTTAATCAGTAATTGTAAGGGTTTGTTTATTTTTAAGGGAGTCCATAAATAGGAAAGGGTAGAGACGTTTTTATTATATTACACGCCTCCCCCATTTAAGACATTTATTTCTTTCAGAAATTAAATGGTCAAGAAGTACTCTACAATTTCCGTCTTTACATTGACTCACCTAGTATCCATCCCTTATTACTTTACTACTGCCTTATGTTATATAATCAGAGCCACGTCCATTTTCTTTTAGTCACGACAACTGGCATAACCTTAAAGGATTATTTCTCTTTTAGTGAAAGAGTGTAGCACCCTCTCCACTGTTGTCAGCTATTGTTTGAAATATGAGTGGTTATCTGATAATTTGTTACTTTCCAGTACTGGTTTGTCTGCATCAAACCGACTTTTTGAAGCAATTGAGATATCATTAAGCTTGATTTCTCTCTCATTAGATTATCAATCTTGAGATTATGTTAAAACCGACGGTTAATTCTGCGTCTACTGATAGCATATTAAACTCGCCCGTCTCCCTATAAGTTAGACGTTTGTTTTAACTATAGATCTGATATTTAAAGGAAGCTAAATGTGGTTCCTGTTGAATACATTTTCATCCAATACATCATGTGTTTGGGTTATTAGGCGAGTTATGGGATTTTCCGATCAGTTTTGATAACTACTGATTAGAGTGGTGTCCCTTTCTCTTGCGGGTTTTTCCCGAGAATCTCGTCTAACATGTAAACAAGGTCCAACTTTTCTAGATTTCCGTTCTGAACCGACTATTCCGGGGAACATGAATCTATCAGAAACGAAGTAATTCTTAGCTTACTCTCTCTCTCTGCTTTTCCTTCTAACCTAGATCTATTTTACGCTAGAATCCTTATTAGTAATTCTAACTTGATGTGTTTGAGTTTCACTCTGTATTTGTTGCTTTGGTGTTGAATTACGAGCAATTTTGCGTCGCTTGGCGTACATTGATCGTCGTCTACCTCCCTCCAGGTTTTAGGACTATTTTCAACTTAGCAACATACATTGTTATGTAGGTTCAGACGTATTGTCTCCTACCATATATAATCAGTTCAGTGAGAAGTTAAAAGCCCCTTTTTGTGATTCCTGTGATAGTCTTCCAGACAATCAAGTTGCTGGTTCACTTTCCAGTTATGGATGTGGGTTACTAGTTTTTGTAAAATTACTATTACATCTGTATATCCCTCTAATACTGGCGTCTCCTGAGTTGTGTCCTCAAGATAACAGGTAAGGTACTCTTAATGTTTCTCTCCAGTTTTGTTTTCGTCCGTTTAATACGTGGAAACTCTGGATTTATTTAGATTGACGAAGGTCTATCTTTGAACTGTTATATAATTTACTAGCTGGATTCCTGATTGAAATTCCTAGTCTAGTACATATCAAGCAATTCTTCAGCTATCTGCTCCAATTTGCTTGGTTTTTACACAGCTATATTCCATTTTTCTAGCATGGGTTCACTGTATAAGTTTTAGGCGTTTCCTCTGTCTTTACGTCAAAGGGTTCGTCCTATCTATAAACAGCATCTATTTTAAGAGTTGTTTATTTAATTGTTGCTTTTACTGATTCGTATCAGTTATTTAAGCTAATCTCTGTTAGTCTGGATCTGCTTTCACATATTTAATGCTGGCATATAATCCTAGTCAGAACTGAGATGTAGAAATCTGTTTCGTCTTGCGACTGATTTCTGATTAATCTACCTTTTAGTAGGCTTCGAGCATTATCTAGAATTTAGTTACTCGGTTAGTTTTAAAGAAAATACAATTGAGTCGCGCGCCTCTATTGTACCACTTATTTTTGCCCTTCTTAATTCTTCCCTTATGAGAATATTAATGTTAGTTAGGCAATTATTGAAATAACTTTATGTAAGCTAATCGCTAACTAAAAGCTGTTTCACTCCTCTTTTTGATGAGGACTACTCATAGTGAACATTTCACTTAATGAGATTAAACTGTAAATTTCAAAGCTAAGGAGCCAATTTTCTGAAATGTTTAGTCTCTTACTAGAGACTAGCACAGATTTTTTCCGGTATCTCCTGAAGTTCATTTGAAATTCCAATTTCTTATGTTTATTCTTTAATTATACCTTTTACATACCTATACGGTCTGTTTCCGCTACCATTAATAATGGAATCGGGGTGGATAATTTAAAGAAATACCTTATATTCTGTTGGGTCAGTAAGTGAGTTGATCAGTTTCACTTACATCACCAGGTGAATATTTTGGTTGACCCTATTTATTAACATATGGGCCATCTGAGTTTGTTATTAATAACTACTCATATCACCGGTGGAGTAGAATAAGTGTCAGTATGGCTTTTCTTCCTAAGTATCCATCATTTATTCACTTTACTTTACTACCGGTGTTGTAGAACATGTTATGTCATATGAAAAAAAAAGGATTAAATTAGGGTGCCCCTAAATACTGCAAATTCTTACAATATTCCTTCCCTTCCATTAACTATGTCTACATTTTTGCAAGTGGTGGTTTTGGCCTTACCATTAGTTCATTTACTTTAGTTACTGCTATTTTCCCCTGGTTTAATTTATCTCTCAGGTATTATTTCCTTTCCTACTGAATCATCATTTGTTGATTAAATTTTTCCCTTAAAAAACATTTATTGGATTTCTAACTTATCTGTCCTAATTATCTATAAAATTGTCTATCACTCTCTGCTGCCTTGGTAATTTTTCAATATTACATGACTTATACAAGCAGATCAAGCATGAAAATACAATGATAATCAATGACAAAATAGTTAATTAACACATGATTCATATGTAGGAACATAAACCTTATGGATACATAATATAGTAGTGTGTTCATGAGTACACCACTTTTGAACCATTTAAAGAGAATATCAGAGTAGCAGAACCATACCTCAAACATCAAATGGGAATGACTATGAATTCTAAACATTCACTGAATTACCTATCTTATGTGAGTTTACCATCCCAAAGACCTTACTACTGGAGGTTCATTACTGGACTTAGTTTCCCATCAATAAGATATAAAATATGAGTTTAAAAAAAATCTCATATCCAACAACCAACTACCTGATGCATCTGCTAGAATCAAGATATTACCTGTGAACAGTTTTGTACCAAAAAAACCTTATATTTATCTGAGCCATTATGGGTTCACATAAAACTTGACTCCGCTCATACTAATGAGTGATTAGGTCTGTTACTAACACTATAACATTCTGAAGTGACTTGGTTTACCTGCGAGAGGTTTTCCCTGAATTCATATACTCACCATAATACACCAATTGTGATGTTTATCATGAGTTTTAAATTCACGGACTACTCCACTACTAGGTGAAGTCCATCCCGGACGAGCCCCCACATGTGGGATGTGGATTTTAATTCCTGAGAATGATTCGTTAAAATGTCTAGGGGGTATTATTGATTCTCTGTCACTGGTAAGAATGCAGGGTGATCAGGGATATTTACCACAAATCCCAGGAGGAAAGAGATCCATCCTTGAAACAATGGCATCTGTGTGTAGGTTTCCCTTCCCACTTCATCACCCTTTAAATTAACTATAGATGCTAGAAGGATATTGATTGCTCACAACCTATAAACAACCACTTGTTGGACACCACATTTACTTGATGTACACAACACTTTTGGACACACAGTTCAGGTATTAACTCAAGATCTGCAGTTACATATATATATATAGGTGTAATAAACACTATGCATTTTCAGACAGGCATGGGAATGTTATGCAGTATTACAACATAGTACCCAGTGACCCCAGAAAAAAACAAGGTTATTACAAACAACACAACAACCACAAATTGGTTCTGCTAACTTGACTCATTGTACCTAGATAAAATCACATTGGTCTAGGTGCAGAAACCCAACATACATACATTTATTTCTGACACCATGTACAATTCTCATATTTAAAAATAATGAATGGGTGTCAAAATATTATACATATATGTCATAACATAACCCTTTAGGTGTACACCATTACCATGTAAAACAATCTTTACCCTTTTCCTGTCATTGAAGAAAACCACACTCATGAAAACAGTTGATACTAATAATTAAATTAATTAATTATAGTGTTCATTTAGGCGTTGCGGATGGGCATTCTTCTCCAGTGCAAAGCAGTTAATGTCCATAATTATTCGTGCAGAATTATACTCACAGTCATTTTCTACTCACAGTATGTCCACCGAAGTTGGCTGGCGAATGTTTCTAATCCATAATCCAAGAATAGAATTATACATAAGCACATATTCTCTCCATGAGACTGAATTTAAGAATACTCGGTTGCCATTTGGGTTGTGTTCCAATTGAAATTGATGCCTAGGTCTGTCATACTTTCAGGAGATGCAACTTAAGCTCTGCAGAAGGTTCTTCCCTATATCATCTTATCGATGAAAAGATGACGACTGTCCAACAGCTCGGTTTATGTTAACCGTTTCCCAATTTAGTTCAAAAGGCTTTGTCACACACCCGGTTCATGTTGATAGGCCATCCCACACTTGATGATGGGCAGTTAGGCTGACATGGGACCAGCATAGAGTTCTCATTCATTCCATTTCTGTGTAGAACATACAGTGGTGAATCATTCATTTGGTTTCATCTGAAGATTCTGCTGCAGGCATGTAACTGAAGAATATTACTCCACCACATATCCAGGTTTGCAAGCCATCAGGTGATTCCTTTGGTTGCAGGCGTAAAGGCATTTACTCATCTAGCTGCTTTCATATGGTTCTTTTGATGGTGTTCAGGTTTTGGACCTTGAGGTAATCTGGTGTAGTTATGGTTCAGATGTTCTGAAGTTGGTACATTTGTTTGTATTGGCTATAATGTTGTTTCAGTGTCTCTTCCCATTTGTTTGAGTTGGTGTTCATAGCTAGAACTTGGTGTTGCATGGCTGGAACCTTATGTTTGACTTTTGCAGCTGTGAGATGTTCTTTCGAAGACTTATCCATTGTGGATATTAACTTGGTAATCCAACCAACAGTTGAAGGTTACTCACTGTTGTTAGTTTTAGTAACTTGAAGAAGGATTGTCCCAGTTTCACTGACTTGGTTGAATGATGAGGCCATTGGTGATACTTCTCAGAAGTAACGCAAACGAAACACTGTTGTCAGTACTCTGATGATCTTCATCTTTGTAGATTATTAGATCTTGAAGTCCATCCTGGATATTCCTACTAAAATAGGACTTAATCACTCACCCAGTCAGTTGTCTTCTAATTTATCTGTTGCTCGCTATGGAGCTATTGAGTGCCGCAGTAAACATTGAGGTATTGCTAGATCCAGACTATGGTTTGGACATTCACTTTATGGCTGTTTACCCAGGATCCAGTGTTAGTGATATAGTCCCACCAAATTCAACCACCACCTGCTTCTCTTCTATAGAAAAGGGATGACAAAGAATACAACACTAGCATTAACCTACTGTGTTATGATAAAAGGTTTACAACACAATTACAAACACAAATACAAAACAACAAGGGGAGAAGGGGAAAGGAGTGGGTGTCCATGTTCCACTGTCCCTCATTGCTGAGTAGAGCCATTCTGACCCTTCCTAGTGAGTAAGGTATTTTCTCACTTATATTTTGTTCTGTTGTTACTGGGACTATTGGATGGGTGAAGTCATTCTGTCCATCCAACATGTTGATATTGTCTCTCTCATTACTTGAAGAGAATAGCCTATACAGAATCCCTGTGGTTTCTAATGCCGCGTCTTCATTTCGGCACTATAATCATCACTAGGTCAAGACTATTCACCATTGGCTTCTTAAGTACTGACATACATATGTATTCTTACATCAACATCCTCTAATCCCAAGGTGCAACATTAAAATGTATATTCCCACAGTAAAAAGTAACAATCTGAACAAAGAAAATTCTCATACCAAAAAAAAACATACATGTACATTTCTCTGATATTAAGTACATGATAACCATACATAATAATCATAATGATGATGCAGGGAGCCTAGGTTTTTGAATTATCTTCATGAACTAAAACATCCATTGTTTTCCCCCACTGCGTACAGCACATGAGGATAGTAATCGCTGTGATATGTTTTGCCAATGACTGCTATTATTCGGAGGGTATTTATAAGAATAACTTATGCCGCATGGTCCAGTCTTCTGAATATTGCAAGCAATTTATTCACATCAATCTTCGCTTCTGTTTCTACTACGGTGAGGCGATGCGGAGTGAATCCTATCCGAACATGCACTTACATCACGCGTTTAATTGTTCATGAATTTATATTCAAACATGGCCTGTCCCTAACACTATTTTATGAAATGATTATATGTTCAACCTCATATGGAGTGGTTACTAATCTGTTAACAAAAGAATGGTACTAAAATTTAGCACTATATTTCCAAGTTACAGATTATAATGTGGCAAAATATTTTATCCCCTGACTAAGTACGAGTCAGGAATATGCGTAATCATTTGTATGTCCCCGCATGGATAAAACACCTTTCTATAGTACATAGATTATTTGCAGATTTCTAAGCATAAATAGTGAGATATTGTTCACCGTGCCTAGAAGTTTTAACATAGGAATATGAAATTGACAGACACTAGTTCTTTACTATGAAGCATGAATCAGGGGTCTGCTCCTACATTGAGAAAATCTCTAGAATGTGTTTCAGACATGAGAGTTGATACTTTACAGTACACATAATATTCATAGATTATAGCACTACTAGTGAGATATAAGTTCATAATGCCTATACAAGATATTAACATATGGATTTGAAATTGTAAGACATAGGAAAAATTACAGCGTGGCGCCCACCTGTGTTTCCTTAGTAAACATCATCCAGCCTGGTTTAAGAGAATTGTAACTAATTCTTAATTAAACATACTGGTCTAGGTAATACATAAATATATCTTAATATATGTAGATAACATACCAATAGCTTGAAGAGAATCATGGTTTTAAAACAAACTACCTTCTCCCCGAAGGGAAAGGTCGACTTTCTTGTCTGTTCTCTTGACTAGAAATGGCCGCTTCAGTCTTTGTTTTCCCCCTCGCCAGGATTGGCCAGATAAGGGAGAGAAAACAAGCCAAAATAAATTTAGCTGTGCCACGGTCAGTCTATCGCTGTTTTATTTTCTCCTACATTAAGTAAGTTACTTAATCAGTAATTGTAAGGGTTTGTTTATTTTTAAGGGAGTCCATAAATAGGAAAGGGTAGAGACGTTTTTATTATATTACACTCGTATACTCTCGTAGGTAACGTGATGACGGTGAGAATCAGAAGTGGTTCGAATCGCATTGGTAACTTACAGGGTATGTGAGCCGGCCGCTCAGAAAGCAATGGCAAACTACTGAGCGTAACCTTGCCAAGAAATCAACATACAGCTGAAAGATGCTGGTGTTGACAGCGATGTCCTGTAAAGGATATGCAAAAACAAAACAAAAAGTAGTGCAGACCAAATTCTGACTTTTAATTGAAATATAGGGCAGACCAATTTCCTCTAGTTTTTCTTCGTTTATTCCAGACCAAGTTCCGACAGTTTACTATCTTATAGTGCTGACCAAATTCCAGCTATTTAGTATCTTATAGTGCAGACCAAATTCCGGCTATTTGGTATCTTATAGTGCAGACCAAACTCTGGTGGTTTACCATTGTTTATTCCAGACCAAGTTTCATAGTTTATGTAGCTTAACATTTCCATTTACCGAAACTCTACACCCCCAACATAGCGATGTTATTTTTGAACCATTTGACATCAGTAAACAAACCAATTAATTTCATACCGGCATATTTTGTTTCCCGTAAAACACACTGAAATGAGAACATTTGTTTTTTCGTTCGATCGCATTGAACTTAAGTGTATTCCATACACACTACTTTTATTAGTGCTTGACTGAACTGTCCGTGTGGCTTAACTTTCCCTATTAACAGTGTCCCTCGCCTTCAAGCGAAACCACTCTGACTTCAGAGGTACTTGTAATTTACGTCCCACTAGTCAAGGACGAGAGGTCAAGCCTCAAATTTGTCCCAGTATTGTTGTTCATTGCGTCGAATGTTATCACACAGCAATCATGAATGAGCTAATCAATCTCGTTTCAATCCCATGCTATTATTCAAACGTGTACTATAGTCATATAAACAATCGTATTCCATTATTCATAAATTTACAATCATATCCCATTATTCATAATTATTTTTTTTTTTTTAAATATCCTATTTACAGGACATCGCGGTCAACGCCAGCATTTTACCGCTGTTGTTGATGTCTTGGCAAGTTTTACGTTCAGTAGTTTGCCATTGCTTTCTCAACGACTGGCTCCCATACCAACACGTTAAAACCCCAGCGCGACACAGTCTGCTGGCAAATCGGTGGCCGTCGCGTTTCGAACACGTGGTAAGCGGCTCACGAATCGTGTTCGCAAGCCTTTAGGCTACGGAGCGCGGCATTCATAAATTTACTATAGTCATATTAACAATCATATCCAATTATTCATAAATTGGATATAGTGGTATTAACTGATTAAGTGACACAGTATATTTAATTTCTTAAGAACCTTCCCATATCTGCCATGGGCTAATATATCGCCGAAATATTGTCATTGAGTTATAATACAACATGTCTGCTACCATATAAACAATTTATAGGTCAAAGGTCCCTACTACCAATTTTCTGTCATCCATCTTATGTTTGTTTGTTTGTTTGTTTGTTTGTTTGTTTGTTTTTATTTGCACTGAATCTATTTTAAAAAATGTGATCCAATTATTCATAAATTTACTATAGTCATATACAGAGGCATTTCTATTGCTTCTCTAATTATATTTTATGCTTGGGAAAATGTGGACTTTATATAACATTATTTATTACACACATGCCTATTTGAATCAGATATTGTTACATGTAGTTTTTTTTTTTTTTTTTTTTTTATTATCATCAACGTGTGCAGGTCCTTCACTGAACCTTGCTCTTCTCTGGCTCGTTGAAGCGAATCTCGAACCCTTGCCAGCTCCCCTGCCCATGTTCATGTCTAATTGTATCTTCAAGACCCGGTGTCCATGTTCATGTCTAATTGTATCTTCAAGACCCGGTGTCCATGTTCATGTCTAATTGTATCTTCAAGACCCGGTGTCCATTTTCATGTCTAATTGTATCTTCAAGACCCGGTGTCCATGTTCATGTCTAATGGTATCTTCAAGACCCGGTGTCCATTTTCATGTCTAATGGTATCTTCAAGACCCGGTGTCCATGTTCATGTCTAATGGTATCTTCAAGACCCGGTGTCCATTTTCATGTCTAATTGTATCTTCAAGACCCGGTGTCCATGTTCATGTCTAATGGTATCTTCAAGACCCGGTGTCCATTTTCATGTCTAATGGTATCTTCAAGACCCGGTGTCCTTTTTCGTGCCGATCGACCCCAGCCTCTGCTCCCTGGAACCCACTTTCCACCAGTGTTGTTTCCCAGCCAGGGTGGAGTTTCATGCGTCCAACTTACTGCAGTTGCCGAGATACGGCGCTGTTTATGAATCAGCTGTTTATTCCATGTTCAGATCGTGTGAATGCCAGGTTGTTCATCTTCCTGGTTCACAATATTCTATGAACATTTCTGAAACATTAAGTTCAAAAACTCCCTGGAAGCCTTGGAGGTGTGGTTTTATAGAAGAATGCTGAAAATTAATTGGACAGTCAAAATAAGTAATCATATTGGAAGCTGAAAATTGCAAAGACAATTTATTAAAACACCAGAAAGAAGCAGTCATCATTTTGGCCACATTATGAGAAGAAACAAACTGGAACATGCTGTTAAATCTGGAAAGATTTGCGGAAAGAGAGACAGAGGAAGACAACGTGAGAAAATTCTTGACAGTATTGTGTCATGGAACGGAAGGTGGTCAACACACGAACTGATCCATGCCGTTGGCGATCGCAATTTGTGGAGAGGGATGATCGCCCAGGGCAGCCGGTAAGGCATTGGATGATGATGATGATGATGATGATGATGATGATGATGATGATGATGATGATGATGATGATGATGATGATGATGATGATGATGATGATGATGATGATGATGATGATGATGATGATGATGATGATGATGATGAAGTTTAAAAGCCTCGATCTCTTTCGTCAGTGAATGCGAACGGGTCCACGGAACGATGCATGCCCTCAATGTTTATTATGCTGAAATTAGAACAGATTCCTATGTCACATATTAAAATAACATTTGCATTTCAGTAGCCCCAGAAGACGCTGTCCGTAGTCCTTCTAAATAGAACATTCACCATTAGGTTCCAGGTCTTGTGTTTGTGTGTGTGTGTGTGTGTGTGTGTGTATGTCTGTGTGTGTGTGTGTGTGTGTGTGGGTGTGTGTGTGTGTTTGGGGGGGGGGGGAGGGAACGGACCCCCCCCCCCCAAAAAAAAAGGGGGGGGGAGGTTGGGCTTTTAGTCCGATGTATGAGCTTTGGTGAGCTCAAGTGCAGATACTACATTTTGATCTTAACCAAAAATGATATAATAACATGCTAACAACATTCTGACAGTAATACATTCACAAATTGGTATGCACAGTTTATAAGTTTATATTACTTTTTTTGTTTTTATTTAAAGCTGTAACTATTCAAAACAAGCGATGATGGTCTCCCTTACTGAACTTTCGTTATTCAATAGAGTTTAATTATCTCTTATTGAATCATTGTTATTCTGCTGAATAGAAAGTTATTCACCTTAAAACCTGTTAATTGCTCCTTTCAAAATGAACACTAAAAGTCAAATTGTCATTATCGTTGACGATTTATCAAGGTTACCATGAATATATTTTAATCACTCACTCTTTGTCTTCTTTCTTCTATTGTTCTGTATAAAGTAACAATAATGTGTGGTATTATTCATATAATATTTAATTACAATGATTGCATTGATTAGATAGTGATCTCCTTCTCGGGGAATCCTGACCCAGAATTCCGTGCTAACAGTTGTGTGACAACACGACTACAGTAAGACAGAACTATCTCCCCTAAAGCGTTCCCAGTTGTTAAGTTTGACAGCGATCATTGGGCTTAGTGTCGCCCTGTAAGGACATTCGTGAGTCCCCTCTCGTGACATCGAGATATTGTTTGTGTACTCTAAACTTTCATATTATTATTTTTACTGTCACTTGAGTTTCGCATATACAGCATGATAATTTGCATTGTTAATGCTCACAACTTTCATTTGACAATGTTTTCCCCCTATGTTAATGTAACATGTAAAATAGTTAATTGATGTACGAAAGATGAGTGATTAAAAGGGCCGAATGTAAGACGAGCCTGCGTGCCCAATTTGTGACACTTTGAAAATAAAGTTCGTTTGTTCTCTCGCTCTGTGTGTGTGTGTGTGGGTGTGTGTGTGTGTGTGTATGTGTGTGTGTGTGTGTGTGTGTGTAATTCTCTCTCTCTCTATCTCTCTCTGTGTCTCTCTCTCTCTCTCTCTCTCTCTCTCTCTCTCTCTCTCTCTCTCTCTCTCTCTCTCTCTCTCTCTCTCTCTCTCTCTCTCCATATATATATATAAAACTTTTCTTAGAATCGCTTTTACAGGAAAGGTGACGAATAATGGAATTGGAATCCCCCATTATTTTTTGTGTCGACCTTGAATAACATCTCACATGGGTTAATTTGTTTATATATGCATACTCAATCTCCTTTGACGAAGCCTCACTACACAGGAAGGAATCATACACCTATTTAGCCAACAATGTAGACACAGATTGGGGGGGAAAGATAACGATATTAATATAAGAATACTACAGAGGGACTTGCATGGCACTAGGAAATTAGAGTAAGGCTAGGGAAAATAAACTCAACACCCAGCTTACAACTCTTTCGTTATCTCTGTGCAGCCGTATCGATGAGGCGCATGGACAAGGACTCAGATATGTGCTAATGAGCAACACACATTCAGAAATGTATGCCTACAAACGACTAAACTGCTGTGACAGTTACCGTAGTGGAGTTAATGGGGAGTCCCAAACAAATCCAAATTATTCAAGAGATGTGGGAAAGACGCTGGATCTTGAGAGAACACAAACTGAGAACATAGGAAACAAACTGAGAACATAGGACACACACTGAGAGCATAGGACACACACTGAGAACATAGGACACACACTGAGAACATAGGACACACACCGAGAACATAGGACACACACTGAGAACACAGGACACACACTGAGAACACAGGACACACACTGAGAACATAGGACACTACATTGTGACCACCTGACATGCTTATATCTAGGCACTTGTGTCTAGAAGGCACAGTCCTAAAACACACATAGAAGAGAATAAGAAATAGAGAAGAATATATTGAGGACTACGAGGGTAAGTTAATAAGTAAGTCACAAATGGCTGTAGATAAATAACCAACTATGATAACAATTTGAAACAGTTTATTTATATACATACATTGTCCTTTTATTTCTCAACATAATTTCCACCAACATTGATGCACTTATCCTATCGTTTTATCAGTCCTCCCAAACCGGCAGCATAGAACTGAGTGCTGTGTTTTCATTTATCTGCCATCCAACAGAACTGTGTGACTTACTTATTGACTTGCCCTCGTAACCGTTTCTACCCAGCTATGCCCCGCTTTACGGGAAATCGCTAGGGGCTAAGTCCACTGAAAAACCACCTTGGCGGGAGATATTTCGCGAGTAACGCCGAAGTTGAATGTGAAGTAAAAACGTGGTTTAGAAAACAGAGCACGCAGTTCTATGCAGCCGGTTTGGGAGGACTGATAAAACGATGGGATAAGTGCATCAATGTTGGTGGAAATTATGTTGAGAAAAAAAAAGGGACAATGTATCTATAAAAATAAACTGGTTTCAAGGTGTTATCATGGTTAATTATTTTCTACAGCCATTTCTGACTTACTTATTAGCTTACCCTCGTACATCGGGGAACCTACAGGAGACAGCGAAAGATAAGACAGCTTGCACTGAGTTGAATCGTGTCGGGTCTATGATGATAGTCCTACTAACGTTACAGGCGAGAGGATCGACTTCATTGCACCGGGTTTTATCCCATATAGCGCGGTCTCATTCCACACGGAGGTCTGCCGGAAGGCTCGCACAATGCACGACCTCTTTAGATCCAGTGACGACCTCCAAGGGACTCCGAGAAAATTGCACTTGCGAACTGAATGATGGTGCCCGACATTGAACCCATAACCATGAAAGCGCGAGGCATGCAACTTAACCACTAGGCCACTCTGCTAGTCATATATTTGTATATACCAATGGGCACTCAATGCAAAGTGGCGTAGACATGCTTGTCTCTTTACAGCTGTGGTTTTCAACCAGTGGGGGGTTTCCCCCGCCACCCCCAAGGGGTGAATATTAGGGTTTCTAAGAAGGGTGGGGGGGGGGGGGGGGGGGGGGGGTTAAGACCACAGATTGGCAGACTCAAAATATCTTCAGGCACAATATTGAGCGTTTTGTGTGATGAAGCACAATTTTCTGGAATTCTGGTGTCGTGTATTATGTGACAAGTCTTTGGCGTTTTAACTGTTTGTTTATTGTAATATTATTAATTTAGTGTGTTAATAATAAAATATTGTGAATATAAAAAATGCACCGTTAGATGCTGACAATTTTGGAAAGGGGGAAATTCTCCTTCTTTCTTTCACTGGAAAGGAGGTAATGACATTCTGACAAATAGTAAAAGGGGACATGGGCCAAAAAAGGTTGAGAACCATTGTTGTACAGGTTTCTGTCCTTAGTGTTCGGGATCAATTTTGTTAATGACATTCCTTAATGCCATCATCCTGGACCATCATACATCATTTACCTGGGTCTTCCTCTGCCTCTTTTACCGCTGGAACTTGTAAGTCGTGGTTACATTCTCTTCTCCTTACAACACCACAGATCACTGTGTATCACTTTCGTATTGAGTATATTACTTTCCTTTCATTAGTCTCGCTCAGATAACCATTGTTGTCATACTTTAACCGTCGAACGAGACTCACAACATTAGTCTACAACGACAGTTCTTCTATATCTAGGATTTCAATAATTAGATTCACTACCGTACTACATAACTGGTTTTACATAACATTTCAGCATTCTCTTTCTTACAATCAATGACAAAGATTTATTATAAAAGATTATTTCCGTATTTTAAAATGTATCTTTCGTTTCACCTATTCTCCTTTAAATCTCAGTCATGCATTATCCATATAAGTTTATATTGTAAAATGATGTTATGTTATGGTATGAGATGATATCATACGACATGCTATAATATTGTATGTTATGTTACATATAATGATGGTCACTTCGCATTGGGCATGACCATGCGTGCGCAGTCCTTCCATGCAGTAGCCACCCAAAGTATTTCTACTCACTGTTTCCATCAGGAGTTGATTTGTTTAAATATGGGTTTCAAATCGGTTTAGTTAAGGGTCATTTTCGTTTTCATCTCATCTCATCATGTTCCTCTTGTACTTTGCGGTGTCGAGGTGAAGCATAAACAGCGGGATAGTGCCCGTTGATGGGCTTCATATATCGAGATTTCCATGGACTCTGCTTTCCCTCTGTCATCGTTTACGAGGCCGGCCTCTTCTTCTGCTTCCATCTGGTCTGTACATCATTGCTGGTTGTGGTATACATTTAGATGGTAATCTAATTACATGGCTAAACCATTTGACTTGCTGCCTTCTGATAAAATCTAGCGTCGCTATAACCCCAACTTTAGTCTTGATTTCTTTATTTCTCATTTTCTCTCTTCTGGATACATTGAGTATCCTTCTCAAGAATCTCATTTCTGTTTTTACGATTTTTCTTTTCTCTGTTTCTGTTATTGTCCAGGTTTGGCATTGGTAGCATAGAGTTGGTAGGAAGATTGTGTTGTAAAGTGCTTTTTTTAGTAACAATTGATACGTCTTTGTTCTTTAGTAATAGTGCCACTTGTCCAATGAGTTGGTTTGCCTTATTGCATCTAGTTTTCAATCGTGTCTTCTGATTTGCCATTTGATTATATTATATGATGTGGCAAGACACATGATGATAGTAACTACGATTATGATTATGGTGGTTGTGATGAATAAGCCATGCGGGAGAAAACCCGGTTCAATGAAGTCCTCGTGCCCTTTGTACACTTTTTATTTTCACTACAACGCTAGCCATTTGGTATAACATAAACTTGCTCTGGGTGGAATTGTATACACACACATTTATAGAGTTATACTGATTTCACTGCTTGATGTTGTCACCTAGTGCGACACTGCATCCTCCTTGTAGAACTTTTGAACCACAGCGATAGTATCGTGATGTCAACTCGCTCACAATGTTATGAGCGCCGTGGTGTTCGATGTCCATACTCGACGTCTGCTACGCGAGGGAAAGATTGACCCCCCCCCCCCCTCTATTGCTCCGTATATTAAGGTCTAAACAAATGTGATGGTCCTAGCGCTTCACACTCCCACAGAAGACTCCTGCTAGGGGACTTGTTTATTTTATGTAATATTTAACTGCATAACACACTCTAAACGCACTTTTAGAGAACAACATGGGATTAACCCCTCAAGCCAACAACACACCTTTCAAATATGTGTGTAGCAGGAGCTTTCAATCTATAAACATCCTTTTGCGGTTCGCATATTAAAGCTGGCAGAGGCAATTGCCATTCATTTACAATAACCAACTTTGTGTAAACAAAAAGTCATGATAGTATGTTTAAATTGATCGTGGTAGACAATTCAAATTACTGTGTGAATATGCGTGTTGTATATTTCAGCTTTGAAAGATTAACTTATTTGTCACGGCACCACTGTAGTTAACGATAAGATGATAAACTAACAGAGACAGTCTGCATTCACAGCTGCAATTGTTTGTTACTAGTGGAGAAACACTCACGTCGGATCAAAGGAAACTACAAGTCTTTGAGAGTTCCCTAGGAAACGGGGAATTTGTCGGCATTGTTTGATGTATCGTCGTTTGAGAGAAAAAGCCTGTTGTGTTCGTGGTAGAAGGGGGGACAACTATTCTTGTGAAGTTGGGAACAGATTGTCTGCCGCTGAGGCCACCTGGTGTTTACATCGAATGACGTCACTAGGACAATCCCCGACTGTATAAAAACATAACTTGTTGCCGCTAGTGTGAACAAGGGAGTTGACCTAGGATGAAGTGTTTTAACTAGCTTGGTTTTAATATAGAAAAGAATTTGGCGTGTTCTGTATCAATTAACGTTGATGAACATGTGTCTTTCATGGCAAAGTGTAGATTCGATTCAGGATATAGCTGAGTGTTCATAAGGTATTTACTAAATAGCATTTAGATGTAAATAATGTAGGATAGTCTAGTGATTGATAGAGCTAGAGCTTGAACATAGTGTTGTTGCGTTGTGGTTACGTATTCAAGGAGTGTCGGCGACAGTGGGCAATCGCATTGTTAAAACTAACTAGTGTGAGAGGTCAATTAGCTCAGCTGGTTGGGAATAGTGAAGTGGGATGATATTTAGAAAGATTGAGGATGGTTGGGGGATAGGGGAAATGTCCAATGGTGGGATCTTCCAGTGGGGGTCTACTGGGGTTCTGCACTTTACATTTGGTCTTTCCTTGTCTTACCCAAATTCAGACCGATGTGATGAGCTCCTCTGCCCCATGACAGAGTTTGGTTCACTGTCATAATTCTGAGTGAGGCCGTCGGCCTACACTCATCTAATAGCGGTCAGTGTTCGGTTGCTCTCACCAGGTGTGTTCTCTCTCTTTCACAGGTTCCTTCGGGTTATGAAGAAAAGAAGCTGAAACATCACTGTTTACTATCGTGGATAAATTAGTGCAGGAAGAGTTATTCGGCAGATTTTGCACTGAGCCCATGATAAAAGGGGTCTGAAGGAACATGGCTCGGTTGAGCCGAAACATATAAGTATTCAGCAGATGACTTCTTAGTGATAGGGATCAAGGAAGTCAGTAGTGAGATTATTTTTCCAAACCACATGTGAACAGAACACTAGTGATTGTTTTCCACATCACACGTAGAAAGAACCATAGTGAGATTATTTTCCATACAACATGGAACAAGAATAATAGTGATGATCTAGGTAACAAGAACAATAGTGATTATCTAGGTAACAGGAACAATGAACCTGGTGCTTTTACTAAATTATTAGATTCCTGTGGGACTGTAAACAATAACAGTGTAATTGTGAAACGGTAGGACCTTTAGAAAATGAATTACGTTATTTCAAGGGACAGTGTTCCGTGTTTTCACAAGGCAAGGATGTTTTAAGTCTCAGAACAGTAAGGACATTTAATAACATGGTGTGTTATCGATTCAGGCTCAGTATCGGACTATATCCGTGATTGGTGACCACGTATCTGGGTTATCAAAAAGCTACTGGAGGAAGTCAACATCTAGCAGGAGGGACACATCGTTTGGTGAGGTTATCGTGTACTGAACTATGATGATGTTGTGTGGTCCTTACAGGGATGATCAGACTTTGCTCCTGAGCTGTTCGGTCTGATTCTGCAGACACACTAGAGTATACGACAGAGGTTCCAAAACCACGGCCCGCGGGCCACTTGTGGCACGCCAGCTGTCAGAAAGTGGCACGCGAGGCCTCGTTTCAGTCAAGAGTTCACAATAGAGGAGGATAATGTTGCAGTCTTCATAAATCCGTTCGTATTTCCTGATGCCAAGCTCTGTCAATTACATCAAAACCTTCAGCACGAAGTAATTGGTTTGAAATGCAATTCTGAACTGAGGTGAGAATTTCTAGAGCTGCCTGCTTCACCTTCAACTGATCATTTGATTTCATTCTGGCGACTATTACCTGTCGAACAATTTGAACACTTACGTTCATTCGCCCAGAGATACATTTGTCGTTTTGGTTCGACTTACTGATGCGTGCAGTCATTTTCCGCAATGATCGTTTAAAAAAAAAAAAAAAAAAGCAACGTTCCACTCACCGATAGTAACGAAACTGCGCTTATGACTTTGGGCACGATAGATTTGTGCCCCGACATTGAAAACCTGGCATCTGAACTGAAGTCACTGGTTATGAAGAACAGTTACAGTTGTAAATTAATTACATTAAATGCGATTTTCGAAATTGATTTAAAATTTATTGTTAAATTAACTGTTGATTTTAAACCAAAAAAATGGCCGCAGTGTAGTACTGACACTGACTGCCGTTAAACTTTTGGAATTTTGTTGACGAAAGTTAAGAAAGGTCAGAATGATATTGCACGACTTTCATAATTTTATAACGCTGTGGCCTGCTTAACTACCAAAAATAGTAGATATGGCCCTCGACTTGAAAAGCTTGGGAACCACTGGTATATGGCATACATTCTACACATACACCTCTCACATACATACACTTTTCTTCATTAAATTAATGTGTTATTAATTTTTTGAAGCTAGAGTTGTTTAGTATGTTGTTTTGGGAAGTGTGAGAGGGGGCATGAGCCAGTGGAGAGAGAGAGAGAGAGAGAGAGAGAGAGAGAGAGAGAGAGAGAGAGAGAGAGAGAGAGAGAGAGAGAGAGAGAAAGAGGTATCCATTGACTGAAGGAGTGTGGTGGATGGAATCTGGTGGATTCTCCAGAATAATGATATGGGGTTAAAAATAATGTGGGTGTTGATTCCACTCACTCCAGGGACGACTCAATAAAAGGAACCACGACATTATTGATGTAGTTTATGTTGAGTGATTTCTGCAGTATTTACCTGCTGAGATGCAGTGAAATATGCCAGGCAATACATCGAGCATCAATTGTTTGTGGTGTTCAGATTCACTACGGTAACACACTGTTTTACATAGCTTTTGGTTTGGAAGTTTTATTTTTTTATTTTTTTTAACTCTTGAATTTTTATTTTTTTTATTTTGTTCATATCCCTTACAGGACGTTGTTGTCAACATCAGCATTTTTCAGCTGCTGTTGATGTACTAGGCAAGATTACGCTCAGTAGTTTGCCATTGCTTTCTGAGCGACCGGCTCGCATTTCCCGTAAGTTACCAACGCGGCGAGAACCGCTACCACACCTGTTTAGACGACATTACCAACCTAGGGGGCATTACCAACCTACCATGCATTTTGCCTCCCACACGACTTGCAAGTTGTCTTGTATGGGTGTGTGAGAAGTACCCGTTGAGGCCTGTCAGTTGAGTTGTTGACAGGCCAGGGTAATTGTGGTGTCAGAAAGTGGTGCTTGGACGAAAGCGCCAAGCTAATACCCACAGTAAAAGGGTAATTGTGGTGTCAAGAAGTGAAGCTTGAACGAAAAGTTCAAGCTAATCCACTCATCCACGGGCTCGAGACTAGGGTTTCATTTTTGTAGTAACGATAATTTGTGCAGACAGGAGAATTTGCGAGCTAGAAATATGCCTATCGTGACAAAATAGTGTTTAATTGTGTTTATGATATATTTATTGAATGAAATCATGTATTCTTCGAAGCTGTAAGTATTAATATTCTTATTTTCTTATATTTATTCATATATTTACCAATTTATTCTTGAATAAGCACCAAACATGATTCACGGCGCAGGAATACACAGGCAGCCGACAATATTGATTTTTGAGATCTAAAAATAGCGCTGCGCGATGACGTAGAGTGATTGACAGACAGTTGTTCTGCGTCATTAGCATAAAGCAGTCGAGTGTTTACAAGATCGCTTAGCGGCGGCCCGCCTGAATCTGTGCTGTATATTGTTTATTATTTACTTATTTAAGTTACTAAATGAATATATTTATTTGTTGACACATTATTATGTTATTTTGATTTCTTTACAAGCATTTATTCATTTTTGGGTCTATTTTCTCTTTGCTTATCGTCACGATGGAACTATTTTCGGGCTAAGCATCTGATACTTAGCTGCACAACGTTTACAGAAATTAACTAGGTTAGTAACGAAAGGCAATTATTGTTTAAAACAAAGACAGGACATTGACATTAAAATTAATTAATACATATTCTAGGTGTTCGTAAGTCTGTCATTGTCTAAGTCATTGTCCTTAGTTGTCGAGTAAATCATATCGTTTAGTAGGCGTGTTTACTGCTGCCCTATATATCAGAGGGCAAACAACAGCTGTGCACATACACCTGTGGGCCAAATACCGTGTGCTACGTACGAAACGTGTCGCCACCCCAGTGTACCAAACAAGGTGACCTGTGTCAAAGGAGCTTCGTTCCCACATTAAGCTGAGTACACTTATATATTTTGTCATGCAATTTGATTAATAGTGCATATCATTTTCAGCGTGTAACGCGTTGACATATTTGTATACTCTGTTTTTCTGCAAGATAAATCTGGGCAGGGTAAAAACAGAAAGCACAACTGATAGTGATCAGATAAGAACAAACATAACATATCAAAGATAAATAACTGATTAAAGTCATCATTGCCTATCACTGTTAGCCAAGTACTAAAGTAAGATGGCAACTTTATCAGATTTCATAAAAGCAGGCAAAGAACTGGAATTAACAGGAAAAGAACTACAACAATATGCTGATCAGAAATTTAAAGAAACAAAAGAGGAACAAACACGAAAAGAGAATGCGGAAAGGGACGAACGCGCACGAGAAAGAGAACATGATAAGGAGATGAAACAAAAACAATTAGATCAAGAGAAAGAATTAAAACAAAAGGAATTAGATCTAAAGCAAAAAGAGATAGATGAAATGGCAAGAGTTAAAGAAAAACAAATTCAAGTAGAATCAGAGACACAATTAAAGATGAAAAGCATGGATGTAGACTCACACGCAGAGATCTCTGCCACTAAACTAAGAAGTCAACAAGAGGAAAATAAGTTCAACAAATACAAAAATATTATCAAACCATATTGTAAAGAGGACTCCATATCTGCCTGGACAGAGAATGTAGAGTATCAATTTAAATATCACCAAGTTCCTTTAGATATGTGGGCTCCGATTTACATGAAGAATCTAAGTGGTGAGCCCCTTAAAGTAATAGAGTCTATTCCTATTGAACTTAGATCTAGCTATCAATACATCCATGATAGGATTATGCAGCACTTTTTACTTGATGCCCCTGGGTATCAGGTTCAGTTCTCAAATTTAAAACCTAAACCTAGTGAAACTTTTATAGATTATTTTTCAAATGTGCAGAGTGTACTAAACAGGTGGCTTAAAGCAGCTAACATAGGAAAAGACTTTGATAGATTAAAAAACCTAATAGCTATGGACAAGTGTATATCTACTATACCTTCTCCTTTTGCTAAGTTTTTGCAGCAGTCGGACATTGAGAACATCGAGCAGTTCGAAAAAAAAAGGCTCAGCATATTTTTCTTCTAACAGACAGATTTTTAAGACCTCAAGTGACTCTGAGATAGTTTCCTTTGTCAAAGACCAATCAAAAAACTATCAGGGTAACAGAAAACCTTTTCAGAAGTATGATAAGAAAGACAGAAAAGTTTCCAAATGCATGTACTGTCAACTAATGCACGACACTTATGCTATGTGCGACAAATCGCCGAATTATCCGGCGCATCTTGAAAATGTGATCAAGAAGCAGCAAAGCAAACGGTCTGCATACAGGCGTGCAATCAAATGTTTTTTTTTGTTCCTCTTATGGCCATTATTCTAATAAGTGCCTTGGCCGCCAACGTTTGAAAGCTAAGAACGCTATGTTGATTGAGACCTCTTCAGATAGTGGTAGTGAGAATGAGTGTGAGATTGAAAGTGACTTACCAACTAACCAAGCAGAGGATGTGTGTGCTGCTAACGATATATTAAGCTTTGACAGCTGTGAACGATGTCACCAATTCCATGCAGACGGAATACTGGAGTGTGGACATACAGTACCATGCTCATCTGAGAGTGTGAATGCAGCATTAGCCTCCAGAGGCAAGTTAGTGTTCCACAATGCAATGGTCAATGATGTACCATGCCAATGTTTGCTGGATAGCGGCAGCACCCTTATTGGTCTTCGAAAAGAACTAGTGAGTCCGGGTGATTACACAGGTGACACTGTGAAATGCCGAACCTTTTCGGGTAACGTTGAAATTTACCCTTTGGCAAAAGCCCGTATTGATTCTCCTTTTCTTTCCGGTACCTTTACTTGTGCAATACTTAACAACCCTTGTACAGATTTAATTTTGGGGTGCTTACCTCAACTGAAACAATGTACTAGTGAAGAAATAGTTGCATGGGAGAAATTAAATGCAGCTAAGGCAACAACCAGAGTTGACACTTCAAAACATCATGACCCATTGCAAAATGAGACACTACTAATGCTTTTTCCAACCAGCACAGATGACAAAAACACACAAAAACTTATACACCAGCAGAAATCTGATTTTAATGTGTCTCCATACTTAAAATTGTTAAAAGGCAAAGCCAAAATGACCAAGAATGCATCTTGGTTCGTTAGACGTAATAATGGCATTTCAACTACATGTCATATTACTAGTAACCATGAACAGGTGTTACTTGAACAACATCAGTTAGGTGTGCTAAACAATGCATACAAAACACCATGTGCGGGTCATCGTGCATACAGCAATGCCAGGCCAAGTTTTTCCAATAACAAATTATTTTGTCATGATCTATTTGCTGGTAATGGCTGTCATCAATTGATACAAAAGTTGAAGGGTAAACATCCTACAGCTGAAATACAACCCTCTACACTGGCACCCAAGCCATTTGATAGAGGAAGGGTCAGTTCTACCACAAGCACACAAACAAATGTGCGAAAACAAGTAATCTGGAACTTGATCAAGACAGATTTAGGCTACTTCCATACAAACGAAATGGCAAGGACCATTCAAAGTAGCACATAACCATGGTACATGTTGACTATGAAATATCGATAAACAGACACTTAGAGATATTCCATGTCAACATGCGGAAACCTCACTTTTCAAGACAAGAGACAGAAGTAGTGACAGACGAACAGATTGCACCAACACCAAGTGATCAGACGACAGACATACACAACGCAACTACACTAGTTAGTGAGACTGGCAAATCCGACGAGGGGCATACATGTAGTGAACTTATAGAATACACATGAATAAATCAGAATACTGATGACTGGACAATACACCTACTGAAACTGAGACATGCCTTTGACAGAGTGCGACGCTTCGGTCTCACTGTCAAACCAGCAAAGTCAAATTATGCCTAAAATAAATTCATTTTTGGGTCATGTCATTTCTCAAGTCCAACTGTAGACTGACCTGAAAAGTAGTACCAAAATTATGAATCTGACCATGTCTAACAGAAAGAAACAGGTCAGAAACCTTTTGGGATTAGTAAATTACTCAGAAATTACAAATATATTTTCCAATGTCTTAAAATCTTCTGGAAATGAAATGTGAAAGATGCATTATTAATTCCTGCATTGTCAAAATTGAAGATCCTTTTTTGTAAATATTCCAATCCCTCCGCTTGCCTAATCCTAGGCTCATTTATTATCTTAGGTCATATGCCAGCAGAATCTCCATCACTGCAGTACTAGGCCAATTTTTTTTTTTTTTTTTTTGAGGGCATCTTCCATCCGCTTTGCTACGTGAGCATTAAGATCACACATGCTGAGTCCAAGGATTCCATATCACAGTTGCAACCCTAGGCTTCATCTATACGGTGAGAAGGCTCCATCGAGTTCTGACGGATGTTCACTGCATTGTCCAACTCCCTGATCACGGTCATACATAGTGGTGTGCATCAAAATGACCGGATATTCAGGTGGTCACTAGTTTTACCATCTGGGGTAAAAATACCTGAAATCCAACAGTTAAATGTAGAGTGATGGTTGGTACATGGATATCTGATAATATAAGATGTAAAATAGCTTACATACATATCCACATTGTTGGTGTAGTCATGTACCAAAACAATGAACTATCATGTGTCCGTGGACATCAGATTAAGAACTGTGCTGCTATACTTAGATACCACCGTGTGAACTAGGACAGCTCATTTCCAACTAAGCTCCATTCCGGTGTATCATATATATGAACCGCAGAAAACAGTGTCAGAACAGTGCTTAATTACAGACACGAAAAGACAGAGCTACAACACCAGCGAACTCTACACGTGCACTACCGAGAGAACATTAAGATGACTGTGTAATGTATTTCAGATACCCAGGCAAAGTGTGTGGTTATATTATGCCTATACAACCATTGCACATACATGAAGGCAACTACTAACCTGTGTAAACCAAATACTATGTATATAAACTTATTGTGATATGTAATATAATATTTTAAGATAGTGATAAATTAGATGTAGGTTAGGAACTATAACAGTTCTCATTTATTTTAATAATGTAGTTAGTACAGTAATTAACCCATTAAAATTAGATTAGAATATTAGTTTAGACATAAGAATAGTTTATTACAAGTTAAATTAAATTTATGATATGAATAGTACCATTTAGATTGTTATATTTCACTTAGTTTCATTGTAGTTAGTTTATTCCATCTTAATGAAACCATACCATCTTTCAAATATTACCATTTATTAGTATCATCATTTTACATCATAATAGATTAAAAAGAGTAGATAAGGTAACATACAGCATTTACACCAGTTAGATTAAGAACATCACTCATATAATTCCTTTGTGCATTTAAAAACATTATTTAGCATAGTATTTAGAAAAGTACATAAATTGTGGTCACATAATCCATTTAATTAAGGTACATAACTCACATCACAACAATTGCATTTAAATAGTTAGATTACATCACTTAGATTAGAAAAAAATAAGAAGTAATATAATCATATCATATAATTAACATAACAAATTTAATAAATTTAGGTAACACATTAAATACTTAGTTATAGAATTAGAATGGTATGTTAGAATGTAAAGTTTTCGTTAGTGAAATTGTGTTAGTGTGAATGTGTTGTCTGTAATATAGTTTAGAACTTAGATTACAGTATTTTGGGTTTCATAACAAGTGAATGTAGTCACGAATTAGTGTTATACACCTGTTTGTGGCCACATTGAACCAAATTATGACACTCAAAAAACTAACATACATACACATAGAATTTATAAATAGAGGATAGAAATTAGATTAGTAGATTTATTACATCCAAACACACAAACAAACAGAAAAACAAACATATAAATTGCATACACTATTTGTAAATCAAAGACAGATAACTATGGGGCCAGGGGACATAATGGACAACGAAGAACTAAATTAACAGTGAAATAAAGTCTTACGCGCGGAAGCGAAGGAGGTAAAGCCTGTCGCACACACTCTTGTAGAATGGTTGTTAAATATTATATGGGGGACATGAAATAATTCATGTGTTGACCCTAAGAAAGTCAACTTTGTATGGGTAGTAAGTTAATTTACTATGTGAGGGCAGGTCTTATAAGACAACGGTCCGGTTCAGACATACCTCTGATAAATATAATATAGCATGTGAGAAGGGGCTCACGCCAACCAGTCAAGTTTGTGGCGATTGCCAGTAGCCAAGTAAGGCTTTGCTACATTGTGACAATAGTTATTAATAGTTCATTGGAATGCCCAAAGCCAGGTTATCTAGAGTCTTTGACAAAAATTAGAGACACTAATTTTTTGTTTAGGAACCTCTTGCGTCACAACCAATGAGTGAAAGTTGATGACGCAACACAAGAGGGGTGGGTGTGTGTCAAAGACTCGATAGTACCACACCTCGTGAAGCCATAGCACAGTTGAGTAGACACTCAACAGGCCACGTTTGCCAGCAGAGTGCGATGTGAGGTAACACGCACGAAGGTGAAGGTCACCCCGCGTGGTGTGTAACCACGGGAGAGAGGTTAGGCAGACGGGAGACTGGACTTGAGGCGTTCACATCGTTTAGAATAGCGTTAGGAGTTTTGTGTTCACTAATAGATAGAACTAGCATAGGGTTAGCAGTTTGTGTTAGATAATTCTGTGGCTGTATATTGTGTATTGCATTAGCGACTGTTTACCGCTTGTAAGCGAGCCAACGGCAATAAAATGGACCATGCATTTTGCCTCCCACACGACTTGCAAGTTGTCTTGTATGGGTGTGTGAGAAGTACCCGTTGAGGCCTGTCAGTTGAGTTGTTGACAGTTGTCAACATCAGCATTTTTCAGCTGCTGTTGATGTACTAGGCAAGATTACGCTCAGTAGTTTGCCATTGCTTTCTGAGCGACCGGCTCGCATTTCCCGTAAGTTACCAACGCGGCGAGAACCGCTACCACACCTGTTTAGACGACATTACCAACCTAGGGGGCATTACCAACCTAGGGGACATACCACCCACTACCAACCTAGGGAACATACCATTAGGAAACATTACAAGCCTAGGGAACATTATCAACCCAGGGAACATACCGACCGAGGTCTATTTCCGGTCAATATGTATGCTTTGAGCTGAATCACGACCTGGCTATATACCTCTACGTAGATGTGGAGTTCCAGTACCAACCTTGCACACACCCCCCCCCCTCACCCCCCCCCCCCCACACCCGCTGGCTTCTGAGGGGTAGGGTAGGTCTCCAACACAGCCCCTGTAGAGACGATACTTTGTTACCGGATCTAGTGATCAGTCTCTACTCCAACCCTTCCCCGACAGACAGACGCTCTGTGTAGGACTAGGACTCTAGATTGGTATGTTAAAGACTAGGACCCTAGGTTGGTATGTTTAGGACAAGGTTTCTTAGGTTGGTATGTTTAAGACTAGGGCGACATGAAAGCCAGTGCAACAGATAAACATACCAACTAGATTATTCACCAAACAAAGTATACAACCAAGCAACTAATTAACCAACTAATGAAGCATCCAATCAACCAAGTAGCCAATCAACCTCCTAATCAACTAGCCATACAACCAAGCAACTAATTAACCAACTAATGAAGCATCCAATCAACCAAGTAGCCAATCAACCTACTAACCAACCAACCATCTGCAGATTTGTCCACGATATCAATACTGTTGTGTGACTAGCGGGTTTCTGATTGCCTGCCTATATGTATTACCGAAGCACTTGTGAGTGGGCTATTGTTGCACGAGAAGGCGGGTGTAGGCAAGGCCCTTTGGGATCGTGTTATAGTGTGACAGACCAGATACACCATCATTGCCTGGAGAGAATGGTGAGGCGGGGAGTGACCAGAGGATCAGGCAAACATTCACTTGTCCAAGGAAAGGCTAGACGGACACATAATCAAATTGCAACAAGTAAATTAATATTGGGACTCTTCGCTGGCTGTTGGAAATGAGACGGAGGGTGTATTGGGATGTCCCAAATGTTGTGATGCATGTTCTTGGTTCAACTCAATTTAAATATGACCGATATTTTTTTCCCGTTCACTCGCTTTGAATTCAAGCGTAGTCCATAATAATACTTCTCGTTCACAGGACTGAATGTTCATGTGGATTAGCTTTTTCTTTTTTACCGTGTCCCTCGCCAGCAGGCGAACCCTCTCCGACTTTAGAGGTATTTATAATCTACGTCCCCAAGTCAAGGACGAGAAGTCAACATTTTAGTCTAGCTGACCAATGTAGGGGTTGAACCGGCTACCTCGGCATCACCAGAACAGATGTTAAAGAACGAGGGGTCTTATCCATTCCGCCATACTGACCCCCACTGCCGAAACTTACCGAGTGAGATTATCCGGTGAGTTTCGGTAGTTTGTTCAGTTGCCGTATCTGGAACAGATGGCGCTGCTGACTGTGATTCTCTTAGAAAACCCTGATAGCAGCATGATGTCCACACAACATGGGGCTGTAACGCCTGATTCGCTTCGCATATGAAGCCAGAATGTTGGGCAGAAAGAAGACCCTAACCTGCACAGTTCGCGGTGACTGCACAAGCCAGGCCGCCTTAAACCCCCAGGCTCAAGACACCTCCCCCCCCCCCCCCGTCCTACACGGCATAGTGCTATAAGCAGTAGATGGCAGACAGTGTTCTTTGTAAACGTAATAAATGGCTACACCATATTATCAGTACAGTTGCTGTAGTCTGTGTGGTTGTATTAGCACCAGCATTGAAGACATTTTCCTGTTTGTGTGCTTCGAATATTAATTACATTAGCTGTCAAATATGACAGTGTCAACAGACTTGTGTGGTGAATTTATTCCTCGACAGTCAGAAATATGGGAGGACTAGCAGACGGGCGCGCAGTAAGAAGGTCAGAGAAACAGACAGACATACGCTCATACTAGTAGACAGACATATTTTTATATAAGCAGACAGGCAGACATAATAATAAGCTGACATTGAGAGAAGCAGAAAAAGCCGACCGACCGACCGACCGACCGACGGATGGACGGACGGACGGGCGGGCGGGCGGACGGACGGACGGAGGGACAGACAGACAGACAGACAGACAGACAGACAGACAGACAGACAGACAGACAGACAGACAGACAGACAGACAGACAGACGCACAAATAAAAGGCCATATAGCCAAATTAGTCACCCACAATACAAAACAATTAGAATAATGTGTACTCAATTAACATTAAATGACAACAAAGTCGGT
Organism: Cepaea hortensis; assembly: GCA_963921405.1. Lineage (NCBI taxonomy): Eukaryota > Metazoa > Mollusca > Gastropoda > Stylommatophora > Helicidae > Cepaea > Cepaea hortensis. The sequence goes on from OY992878.1 coordinate 162,040,732, forward strand.
CGCAATAGCTCAGTGTTTATACTTTCGATTTTGGACTGAAGTATGATATATCGCCACGTTAGGATCGATAAGTTCTGTATTTTGTTTCGTGCATCTCCAATGCTCAGTGAACAGAAATTTACATTATACTACTCGTTCATTTGACTGTGCACCATGTCTGGTCCACACTTACTTTTGTTGGCAGTGAACCAGTAAAAACCCTCCCCGATGTGACTGGAACAAGGAGCACCCAGCCGGACGGCGTGCGTCTAGACGCTATTCTACCGCGATAGCCATAGTTGTGTGTCCAGTGAGAATACAGCCACCCAATAAAGTAATGCAGTGTTGTTGTTGTTTACAATTCCAGCTGCTCCTGTATACTACAGCCTGAGAATGCAGACAACAAGATTTCACAGCATCGACGCCATTTTGGGACTGTCCGGACGAGACGCCTTTGTTTCCCAGGATACCGAAGTGCCTCATTCGATTGCCATGGCAACCAGTAATGGCTTCCAGAAAGGTATGGGGTCATTATTTATTGATGTATAGGTGTATAGACAGACACACAGACAGACAAGCGGGTGGACTAAGGACCATATTAGTGGATAGATGGGTGGATGAGCAGACAGGCAGAAAGGTGATGGATGGATGGATCCATGCATGGATGGATGGATGGATGGATGGAAAGGCATACAGACGATGACTGGATGGATGGATGGATGGATGGATGGATGGATTAATGGATGGATCGATGGATAGATGGATAGGCAGACAGGCGATTGATGGATGGATAGATGGATGGATGAGTGCATAGATGGATGGATGGATGGATGGGTGGGTGGGTGGGTGGATAGATGGATGGAAGGATGGATGAATGGATGGAGATGGTTGGGTAGTTGTGTGGATGGATAGGAGGATGGACTGGCGAGTAGACAGACGAAAGAAACGGACAAACAGACTGGCAAGCTGGAAGCTGGCGGATGGACCGATAGACAGAAACGAAACCAGACGGACGGACGGACAGACAGACAGACAGACAGACAGACAGACAGACAGACAGACAGACAGACAGACAGACAGACAGACAGACAGACAGACGGGTCTCGTTTGATGGTTAGATTATAGAATGGACTGATGGATTGATAGTTGGACAGACATACAGAGATACAGACATTCAGACAGACACATACACATAAAGACAGACAGACAGACAGACAGACAGACAGACAGACAGACAGACAGACAGACAGACAGACAGACAGACAGACAGACAGACAGTTTCGATGGATGGGTGGATAGATGGAAAAATGCACAGACAGTCAGATAGACACACACACACACACACACACACAGATGATGGACGGATAGATAGATGGAAGGATGGATAGACAGACCGTTCAGCAAACGGACAGTCAGACATGCAGACAGATATCCGAGCTCAGAACGATCCATCATCTATCGGTGCGAGATTAGTGCACAAGCACCATCCCCATCAGGAGGTATTGAGGCCTTCTGCCCCTCTCCAAGCTCAGGAACCGCAGGGTCTGTGAGACCGCTACTGTAGCTTCACATCGTCGCTGAGACATGTTAGGATATAGCCAGCTGACGATTGCATGGTAACGGGGTCTTTCGATTTAACAAAACTATTTATTAAGGCGGTGATGTGGTTCGGACAGCATCTCCCGTCTATTGCTGTTCGTTCAGGACAATATGCGACTAAGGCCTCAAAGACAACATCGCACAGTGTCTTATAAACGGCGCTCTTTATCTGTTTTGCCTTGGAAATGATAAAGTGTGTTTCATTTGTCAGATGTACAAGCTCAGAGTGGATTGTCATTATCTTGAAGTCTATTATAGACTTGAACAGAACTATGTGCCACATGAAGTGGTTTATATTCTACTAAGATCTAAGGCTCCACAGACGAAGCACCTCATAAAATATGTTTCGTCTCTGCATGACACACGGACACCGAGTGAAACATGTCAACCTGACTACACGAACCAGCCTCGCCGTTGTGTCGCTGTCTGGCTATTGGCAAGAGGAACTGATTTGCAGCCAAATAATATGTTTTCCCGCCGGGGTGTTGTTCTTTAGCCTTAGGGATGCTCCATCATCACAGCTTCTGACGCCAGTTTGGCTGCCGTAATGTATTCAGACCGCGACGTCTTAGGACGTTCGCCGAATCCCATCATCGCCATCTTGTCAAAAAGGCATCCCGCTGCGAGGAAAAATACAACTCTCGTGATTTGAATAATAATTTTGATCCGCAGAGCCGTCGGATAAGAAATTGAATACACTCGCGGTCTAAATTCGCGTCCTCCAATAAAAGGGGGGTTAACAATATCGTATTCAAAGGGAGAATACTCAGATTTTCCACACACAAAATAGATTTCCTCGATATCGTCGATAATCAAATTAGATGAAGAATAAATAGTAGATTCTCAACAAATTTCACACATGAAGGATTTTCTAAAGATTATGACAGCTTCCTACGGCATGGTTGGGTCTGTTTTGAGGAAAGTCTCGTGTTTTTGCCGCGGGACAAGAAGGAGAAAAACGAGTCGCAAATGAAGACCACTGGAAACTGACACCAGCGTGCTGCGATGTTAGGGGGACTATGAGAACCGCCTCTGAGTCCATACGGACGAATGGAGTAATTGAAGCCGCACAGCAAGATATTGGTATGTCAGGGGCGGAGCTTTATAGCATATGGGACGGTACCAGATGCAACCCAAAAATGTACATGTTTAATATTCATTGTCATAATGGGAAACGTCTGAGTGGCAGGGCTATAGAACACTGCTTTTATTGTGTGGGTGACACGGGATCGGTTCTCATTCTCGTTGTTTGGTGAGCAGGGTTTCATCCACGCAATCAGTAGATGCACAGTGCGTGTGGGTGTATGTAACTGTGTGTATCTGTGTGGGTGTATGTAACTCTGGGTATCTGTGTGGGTTTATGTAACTCTGGAAATCTGTGTGGGTGTGTTTGTGAGGAGCATTTGTGGTAAATATTGTGGTCCATGATATTTAATTTTATCCGCACCTAAAGGTAGAAAAGGTGCTACTAGCGTAGGAAAACATCATCATAGAAACAAAGGCATTCGGGCAGACAGAAAAACATACCGAAGACATACACACACACAGATGGAAGAACATATCCTAGTTACAGGACATCGCTGTCAACAATAGCATTTTACTGTTGTTGCTGATGTCTTGGCAAGTTTTACGTTCAGTAGTTTGCCATTGCTTCCTGGACCACCGGCTCGCATACCAACACGTTAAAACCCCAGCGCGACACAGCCTTCGAACGCGCGGTAAGCGGCTCACAAATTGAGTTCGCAAGCCTTTAAGACCACAGAGGCCGGCTTTTTGGGACTACAACGAGATTACAATCGTAAATATTACAACCGTAGAGATTGCAACCGTAACGATTACAACCGTAAGGATAACAATCGTAGTGATTGCAACTGTAAAGATTTTAAACGTAGAAATTACAACCGTAAAGATTATAACAGTAGAGATTGCAATCGTAAAGATTTCAAACGTAAAGATGACATCCCTACCAATTACAGCGATGAAGATTAAAACAGTAAGGATTACACCTGTGAAGATTACAATCGTAAGGATTCAAACATACGTGACCAATCGTCGCCAGCTTCCAATCATCGGCCATCGAAAACGGATGCGGGGGATAGGAAGGGGGGGGGGGCGATCTGCAGATAAAACAAGCAATTATAGAGCGAAACCAAAGCACATCTGAAGAAGCTGCAGCTGAAGCAAATCGGCGAGATACGCCAGAGTTTAACATAAACCAAAGAGAGAAAATAAATATGGCAGCAGAAAGACTTCTATACAAGCACACCATAGAAACACTGTCTGTAGCTAACGCTGGAAAAGCAGCTTAGTCCCACACAGAACCCTTTTCTGTCCTATATTTCTTTTTAGCCTAATGGTCCCATAGGGAGGTCAGCGTGTCCGAGAGGTGTATCGTGTCAACGCTTAAATGTATTGTGCTCTGAGAATACGGTAGTAGGTTAGATCGACATACCGGTCAGTGGCACATTAACCGTTGACCTCTCGTTCAGAAGCAGTGGCAAACTATGAACATAAACTTGCCGGGGAAATCAACCTGGGGTTGATCGTTATGTTCTGCAAAGGACATGTCACGTTTTATTAAGTCCCACACACGCTCCATCTAGTCGCTTTTTTTTTTTTTTTTTTTGGTTCTTTTTGTTTTAAAAGGGCTCAGACTCAACTGCTGGCATGGGATGCCACTCGAGGTTCCAGGTATGTGGTTTATACAGGTTTCGTTTCGAAGAATTTGTTTTAAAGACATTTTTGACTTTACTCAAAATATAAGTTGATAAATTTAACGTCCACTTGAAGCACCTCCTCCAAAGCCACCACGACCTTGTTCATATCCACATCTACATTCGAACGTCCCAGAATCGACATCCACTTCAGACGTGTTATTTGTACCAAGTGCTGTGGCTTTTCTGACCTCCCGACTGTCAGCACCTCCAGTGCTGTAGGGGGGGGGGGGGGGGGTCCACCTTCAGTGCTGTTGACCTTGAAGGCCTTGGGGTTTCAGGGCGAGCCTGCCTCTCGAGTGTGGCGGGGTCGATCACTGCAGATAGTTGTAGCAACTTCTTCAAGTACTGAATACCTTCATTTGCCAGGTACCAGCAATAGTGGCGCCATGCAAACTGTTCACAGACGTACCCCGTAAATAACGAAAACACAAACAATAGATTGCACGATTTATGGCCAGGTATATTTCGCTGCATCTCGTCAGATATATACCACAGAAATCACAAAACATAAATTAAAGTAATTTATAAATCCTTAAACTGAAATTTACACATATTCGCACAGTAATTTCAAATGTCTATCACGGTATTTTAAACTTACTATGTACCCCTTTCACATAAGGCTTGTCAAATACATTTAAAAGAAGAACAACCTGATGTGCCCATTACATACCACCAAAAGAAAAGAATGATCAAATCAATCAGAAAGCCACCAAACCTTACTCAAGGCGACTACCACGTTATGGACAGATCAGAACAGGTCATTCTTCTGCGCCTCAGAACAGGACACAATAGATTACGCAACCACTTGTATACAAAATTCAAGATTGGTGACTCAGCCATGTGCACATGTGGTTTGGCGTCGCAGACAGCAGAGCACATACTCCAGGATTGCCCAAACTACAACATATCCAGGCGAACTTTCTGGCCTAGAGAGACAACAGTGGAAGATAAACTCTATGGACCGCTGAATGAACTAAAAAAGACTGTTGGATTCATACAAGAGACGACATTGCAGTTGTAGACATGTTTCAAGCGAACGAAAGAAGAAGAAGAAATACATTTATACACACCTGATAATATTACATTAATGGCATGGTGTAATTACCAACACATTACGTGTTGATGGTAGAGTAATAATTTGCTCTCATGTATACTAAAATCTTTGAATAGAAATTCTTTCATATTTTAAGTATTCTCATTCACACTTAATTTTTTATTGAGACAAGTTTAATGGCATCATTGAATGTTTCATATTCCGAGTATTCTCATTTGTTTTTGCTTTATGAAAATGGTACATCTTGTATGCACCTACACAATTTTCCATACATTATACATCGCAACAAGCATCCCATTTTACAAAGTACATTGCAAAACACGTATTTACGGTGTTTGCTTGGGCTCGCACGAGAGAGAGAGAGAGAGAGAGAGAGAGAGAGAGAGAGAGAGAGAGAGAGAGAGAAAGAAAGAGAAGGAGAAGAGAGAGGGAGGGAGAGAAGGAGAGAGGGAGAGAGAGAGAAAACCTGCACAAAGACTGAAGTTAGCTGCATTGGGTAACAATCTAAATTTCTGAATATGTAGGACTTTTGGCCTTTTACCGACCGGACACACTTTTTTTTTTTTCGTTTATTGTTTTATTTATTTTATGATTTTGTTTTGTGGGCATTATTTAATGTATAAACAGTATAACAGATGGATAGAGGCAAATATCAGCTGCCTTCCAGCTCCATTCTTTGTCTAAGTAGATCAACAACATCAGCAGCGACCTCTGGTTTCAGTAGCTATTTAACCGAATACTTCTGAGAAGCTTCAAACGTGTACAGCATTGGTGTCAAAGAGAAGCATCCTATGGTCGGCCTTGGCTAGAATACAGTTCCGCAGGCGGGCAATGTTCTCTCTGTCGGCATGTGATACGGGCTGTACATTTGTTTCGTATCTGCCAGTTTTCTCCTCCTCTGCATGCTCTATAGGTGATATCCACATGTAACCACTGTTGCCAAGAATGATTGCAGCCCCAACTGGCAAGTTATGGAAATGTGTCATGTGTCTTGCTGCGGAGATTGAGCGACGGTGGCACTCTGACAAGTTCCCGTATTTTAGACTGCGTGTGTGCAGTGACAGGCAACCATCAGACATGACATTCTGTACCTCTGCACTGATAAGATCCCCTTCTTTAAGGTACAGTCTCATCATTTTCTCATCTTCTGACCTTCGTCGTCAGCTCTCCACCAGGTAGATTGACTCAGGACAGGATCAGAACGTAGTCCATTCGAGAATGTGTTTCCACACGACACCTTTTCTGTGCCACTTCTATGAAACGACCAATGATAACATCGCCAAATTTTCCCGTTATATTTTGTTTTCAGGGGCCTTGTAGGCAATTACTTGATCCTCTGGCTTAGGGTTTAATTGTCCCGCGAAATGTTGTAGCTGTTTTTTTTCCGGCTTATGTAGGACTGTTATGCTTAATAGTTAAGGTTTTTATTTTCATATGCGAAAAGTATTATGGAAGAAACTGACTACGGAGAAGCAGCAGACTAAACTCTAAGCCTATTTAATATTTGAAAGCACCACGAGTCAAATTTTATCCGCAGATAATTTCATTCGCCTTTGGTCAAACACAAGAAAATGAAAAATATTATGTCCCCTACAACTGACAAAATTATGTCCCTTGTGACTTTCTGGAGCATGAACTTCAGTAATGGGACTCCATTCTCTTCTGCTGCGTACCGGGGAGATGTCAAACATGTTTGGATTGATTGAACATTGATTTACAAGCCAGGAATGCTAATTTTCCTCTTAATCCTCGTTTATCATTTCTATTTTGGTGACAGTAAAAGATTATAATCAAATCGTCGATGTTTACAAATATGGCTTTCAACTTAATCTTTCCATTGGTAGAGGGGAGCGGTGATTACGCCCCCTTGCTGCAATGAAAGAAATAACAGGGTGATTTTAACATGGGCAATTTCAAGACAATTTCCTGCAATAATAGACCTGGGCCCTCCAAGTCGGATAGAGTGACAAGAAAGAGCTCTTCATCTACTACACCTCAAAGACATGCTTCACACACTCTGCCAGACAGGAGCCTCGTGTTTTAATGTGAAGTGAAATAGGTCAGCATGATGGCGGGACTGTAAAGCTGTTTCAGACGTCTCCAGAAATAAATTTATTTGCCTGGTCTCGCTTCCGCGGCAGGCGAAATAAACACAGTAGCAAAGTTGGAATACAGTCATAGTTGTTGCTGTTGTTGATTCTGGTGTTGTCGTAGTAGTAGTAGTAGTAGTAGTAGTAGTAGTAGTAGTAGTAGTAGTAGTAGTAGTAGTAGTAGTAGTAGTTGTGGTTGTTGTTGTGGTGGTTGTTATTGCCTCTGTTGTTGTTTTCATTAATGCTATTATCGATGTTATTGAAGTAGTAGTAGTAGTAGTAGTAGTAGTAGTAGTAGTAGTAGTAGTAGTAGTAGTAGTAGTAGTAGTAGTAATGCTATTCTCGATGTTATTGAAGTAGTAGTAGTAGTAGTAGTAGTAGTAGTAGTAGTAGTAGTAGTAGTAGTAGTAGTGCTATTCTCGATGTTATTGAAGTAGTAGTAGTAATAGTAGTAGTAGTAGTAGTAGTAGTAGTAGTAGTAGTAGTAGTAGTAGTAGTAGTACTAGTAGTAGTAGTAGTAGTAGTAGTAGTAGTAGTAGTAGTAGTAGTAGTAGTAGTAGTAGTAGTAGTAGTAGTAATGCTATTCTCGATGTTATTGAAGTAGTATTAGTAGTAGTAGTAGTAGTAGTAGTAGTAGTAGTAGTAGTAGTAGTAGTAGTAGTAGTAGTAGTAGTAGTAGTAGTAGTAGTAGTAGTAGTAGTAGTAGTAGTAGTAATGCTATTCTCGATGTTATTGAAGTAGTAGTAGTAGTAGTAGTAGTAGTAGTAGTAGTAGTAGTAGTAGTAGTAGTAGTAGTAGTAGTAGTAGTAGTAGTAGTAGTAGTAGTAGTAGTAGTAGTAATAGTAGTAGTAGTAGTAGTAGTAGTAGTAGTAGTAGTAGTAGTAGTAGTAGTAGTAGTAGTAGTAGTAGTAGTAGTAGTGCCTCCCTCCCTGGCCTTGGGTTAAACGACTTTCTCCGTAATCCCGTTTATCCACGTAGGGCACATGTGTCAAACTCAAGGTCCGCGGGCCACATCCGGCCCGCCGTACAATCATATCAGGCCCGACGTACAAATATATTCGGCCCAAGAGAGAATTTTAGGCAGACACATTTTTTTTATGGTCACGATATAAAGTGCAAATCAAATTCCCTAATTAGCAGCCTTCTGAATGATAGGCTACCTGAGAGCGTTCTCGCTTCGATCAGAATAAGCGAAAATAAAAGTTGTGTGGTGAGTTAGTGTTCGTCGTTACAGTTACCTAGCAACGTTCAGATGCTCGTTTTGGATTGGCGAATAAAAAAAAATGAAAGTAATGTAATGCCCGGATATTACATCACCTTTTTCCTGTCAACTTTATCAGAGCCAACAGTTTAAATCACCGCAAATTTCAGTCTTTTTTTTTTTTTGCAGAGCATAGAGTCGGCGTTCAGTGACATGCATTATCATACAGAGGTGCAGTGGCTAAGTCGGGGAAAAGTTCTCAATAGATTTGTCCAGCTGATAGAGGAAATCTGTCAATTCGTGGACAGTAAAGGAAAAGATTCCACAGTTGTTCGTGATAAAAAGTGAAAATGTGAGCTGGTGTTTCTGTCTGATATAACCACTCATCTCAACGAATTGAACCTGCAGCTCCAGGGACGGGATCACATTATCACTGATATACATGATGCAGTGAAGGCATGCCAAGTGAAGCTGCGCTTAGTTCTGTCTGAAGAGATGCCCCGGCTTCGTCTACATGCACCTGGAACCTTGAGCATGTTTGGTAGCACATATCTGTGTGAGCAGCTGTTTTCTGTCATGAAGATTAACAAAACATCAGACAGGAGTCGCCTCACTGATGAACACTTGCAGTCCATCATGAGAATCTCAATGACACAAAGCATTACTCCCAACATAAACGAACTTGTAGACAAGAAAAGATGCCAAATATCGTGCTCAGACAAATTAACATAAGAGTGAACGTGTGTATACCAATGATGTTTTGTTATTAAAACTTTTTTTTTCTGTTTTAATTTATATTAATGTTTAAAAAAAGGTTTAATTTTCGACTTATTGAATGATTATCCTGTCCGGCCCGCAACCTTACGTGTGATTTGAGTTTTGGCCCGCTGGGCGATTGAGTTTGACACCCCTGACGTAGGGTTACGCAGCGCGCGAGAATCGGTAGCGGTTCCCGCCGCGTTGGTGACTTACGGGATAAGTGGGCCGGCCTCTCAGAAAGCAATAAGAGCGGAATCTTGCCAAGAAATCAACAACAGCGGTAAAATGCTGGTGTTGACAGCGATGTCCTGTAAAGGATATGCGGAAAAACATAGTATTGTGAACTGCATGATCAGAAAAATAGAGGAAGGCAAGTTGCTGAACTAGCTGGTTTTACCTTACGCTGTAACATGTGTGACATTTTTTGTGATTTCCGCTACCTTCGACGATGAACTGTAATTTTATTGGCGGAATGTTGCGTTGGCGTTCTGGCAGCGACCTTATGCATGTATACCTACCTGCCTGTACGTGCTGTTGGTTTCTCTGGACTCAACTTTTCACATGGGACAGTGCGGAGTATTTTTGTGACATTCCCTGGCACGGGAACAGAGCATTGTGGGGTGGCTGGGTTATAGTAGAGTTAGAGTTAAAGAGTTAACTAAAGATAGAGATGAATACGATAATTGTATTCTAATTTAGCAGGAGGTTTTTTAATTTAATTTTATTTTATTTTATTGTATTGTATTTAATTTTTTTTTTCGTTGGCACGCTTTGAACACAAGCGTAGTCCACTGACATGCGACTGCTACTAGTGCCATTGACTGATGTTTGCGTGTGGATTAGCTTTCCGTTTTACTGGTGTCCCTGGCCACAAGGCGAACCCACTCCGACTTGATGTACTCGTAATTTACGTCCCCAATCCAAGGACGAGAAGTCAACGTTGTATCCTAACTGACCGGTGCAAGGGTTGAACCAGCTACCTCGGCACCAGCACACCGAATGTTTAAGAACAAGCGCTCTTACCCATTCGGCCAAGCTGACCTTCTAGCAGGATATTACAGTTAATAATAACAATAATTCCTCCCATGGTGTCGTCCTCCCCACTCTTTCGATGACAGATTGTTGTTATTTAAATATATGTTGCTGATGATGGTAATGATGATGTTAATGATAATGTTGGTGAGGATGATAGGACGAAGGCGATGAAGATGATGATGCTGCCAACGATTACAACACTACAAACACCATGATTCTGAATCAGTCATGATAAATATATATCAGTATCAATTAATGTGTTAAATTATATGTTACTATGTCATTACTGATCAGGTCTAGACTGCAGCAGATAATATATTGCGGGAGTAGGCAGACATTAGCGACATAAAGTAACATCAATGCTGATCTGCGGAATAGAATAACCACTACAAATACCTAGCCCGTAGCACTATACGGCTACGCAACGTGTTCTCAAACCATAAAGAGATCAAAAGGCCTTAGAAGCCTTAGAATTTCTTTTCGCAAAATGTAAAGAGTTTTTCATACAATGGTATGAGCGCCGATCGTTCAGAAAGCAATGGCAAACTAATAAACGTGAACTTGCCCAGGAATCACAAACTGCTAACAAATGCTGGATTTGACTGTTACGTCCTGTAAAAGATATGTAACTAACTATAAAGAATAATTTTGTCAGGGGGACAATAGATCAAACAAACTACTCGTTAAATGTTAAACGCCAAATAGACAGTTATTAAATGTAAATAAACATTTGCGCAACATTGACTGCGTCGACACGAACGCATATTGTTTAAAATACGGGAAGAGGGTGGGAATCAAAGAACGTTTAAGAAATATTTACCTTACAGGAAGGCCTCGGAGTTTAGGCTTAACTTATCCAATCCTATAATGACTTTTTTAAGTTGCATATCCCTTACAGGACGTTGCAGTCAACACCAGCATTTTTCAGCTGCTGTTGATGCGAACCGGGTTCGCAAGCCTTTGGCCTTACAGCCTTAATTATAATGCCTTACTTATAATGCATTATAGCTGAAAAATCATTAACATTCTGAACAATGACGACTGTATTACAAGGGTGTGGTTTGTTACCGGATCTATTTTCTATCTACAGAGAATTAATAATCATGTGATCAAAGAAATGCTGGAATTAAGAGTTGGAGGTTAATATATAAACATTCTATGCTAGGAATAAGAGTTGGAGGTTATAATATAAACATTCTATGTTAGACATAAGAGTTGGAGGTTATAATATAAATAATCGATTCGGAGAATAATTGTGGAGGTGATCCTATAAACAATATGTCTTTTGCAGATAATACAGTACTGATAGATGAAAAGACAAGAGAGCTCTAACAACCGGTCAACAGTGTAGTCATAACTGTTGTGTTTTTTTTTAAATATGGATCTAGCACCACATGTCAAGTAAGCATTAACTGAGTCATTGTCGAAGGATAATATATCGTCAAATGTGACCCTCCATTTACACAAGTACGGTATATTGCCATATTTGTTTTGTTTCGCAGTATCTTCCGCAATTTAAATGTTCAGTGAACAGAGTTTTACATTCTATTACTTATTCATTTGATTGGGTACCATGTTTGGTCCAAACTTAGCTTTTGTTTCTCACTGAATCATTTAAAACTTAACTATTATTGTTGACTTTCTATACACATGTTCATTGTACTGCTCCGCAGGTAGTACGGGGATAGTCAACACTAAGTACCAGCAACATTTTAAGACTCTACTCTCAGCTTCATCTAACGGCGCCCACGGAGCCTGCAGTACGGCTCGCCAGAAGGCCACCAACATCCCGCACGTTCCCGAATACCACGGCAACCGAACACAATTCCAAACTCAAGAACAGCAGACAATGAGGCATCTCGAAGATGAAGGCAACGATGCCAATGAAGATAATGACGACGATGATGACATTGATGATGAAAACGACGGCGATGATTATGATAAACACAGGAAAAAGCAGCGTCGTAATCGAACGACCTTCACCACATATCAGCTGCACGAGCTGGAACGTGCCTTTGAGAGGTCACACTACCCGGATGTTTACAGCAGAGAGGAGTTGGCCTTGAAGATTAACCTACCGGAAGTCCGGGTACAGGTCAGTCGGAATGTTGTCTTCTTTTCTTTAGATAATTAAGTTTATGGCGATCTATAGCACATAGAAAGATATCAATTGCAAAGAGAAAAAGAGTTTTGAAGTGCTAAATAGAGCCTGTACTTTTGGATAGATGTGAAATTGGACAATGAGCAGACAAGCTGAAAAACATCTAATGGCAGTGGACATGTAAAACCAATGAGCAAGTCCTTCAAGAAACAAATGAAAATTTTCAACTGATTGGATAACCGAACGAATGAACTGTTTATTTTCAAAGGGTCACAAATTGAACATCACAATTTTTTGGACACGTTATGAGAAGAAATAAATTGGAGAACTTGTTGACAACTGACAAGATTGAGGGGAAAAGAATAAAAGAAAGGCAGAGACGTAAATATCTAGATGGCTTGATCACATGGCATTGTCAAGACAAGAATACACAGCTGATCCACGACTCTAGTGATCGCGTGAGATGGCGAAACATGACCGGCCCCGCTTATCTGCATGGCACATGATGATGATACATTGTTTTGTGTGCTAGAGCTGTATATGTTAGAAGTTCCGTTTATAGTGATGTTTTTATCCTTACAGGTATTGTTTATCCTTTAATTAGGCATTCAGTTAATATCTCTGGCTCAAAGACCCCTCTGCTATACACCGCTAGGTACTATATTGGCAGTAAATGACAGTTAATATCGATTGATATATGACATTGATTTGTTATCTAGAGCATTATGTTTCAGAGGTTCAGTTTATATTGATTTAAATGTTGTTTGTTTGTTTGAAAAAAATACGTATGTTACAACTGTATATTTTACATGTTCGGTTAACCGAAGGCTCATAATTATATGGATGATGTTTTCTAGCAATTCCTTTTATAGTGATAAGTACATTATAGGTTCAGTTTATAGAAATTCATTTATAGATGTTCCCGTTATAGACCATCGCGTGTTAGATGTTCCTTTCATGTGTATTAAATCTTATCTTAGAGGTTCCGTTATTGCGATTGATATTTAGAGGCTCTTTTCAAGATATTTATGTCTTATAGGTTTGATTCATTGCGATTGACATTTAGAGGTTATTTTTATCGCTTGTCGTGTCTGAGTGGTTTCGTTTATTACGATTTATAACGTAGGGATTGATTTGCTAAAGTCTCCATTTATAGAGACACGTTGTGTTGATGTTAGTTCGTTAGAGGTTCAGTTTTGGAGGGATCGTATTGTTAACTTTTTAGATTATGTGCCGAAGGGGTTACACATGCAATTCATTCCAAACCCCGCACACCGCGTTCCAAACACAGCTGTGGGCGATCTGGAAGCAGGCAGCCTTGCGTTGGTTTCCAAATAATGGTATGAGTGCCGGTCGTTCAGAAAGCAATGGCAAACTATTGAACGTAAACTTGCCCAGGAAACACAAACAGCCAAAAAATGCTGGAGTTGATTGCTATGTTCTGTAAAGGATATGTAACTAACTTTTTTATATATAGATTAATATGTTAGGGATCCCGTGTATAGAGATTCGTATATTAAGGGGTCCAGTTATAGAGATTCGTATGATGGACTGATCTAGGACAGTAATGTGCAATCTGATCAAAAGCTACATAGGACTAAAGGAGATAAAAATAACGACATGGGACAAAACATGTAATATTACACCAAAGACAAAACCATTGCAACTAAAAGTTATAATGTAAATGGTTAAAGTAACAACTAAGACGGAGACATTTAACAACTAAGATAGAAATATTCAAAGTAGCATATAAAACAAAAATATTTAAAATAACAGATAGAACAGAAATATTAAAAATAACAAATAGAACATAAATATTTAAAGTATCAAATAGAACATACATATTTAATGAGTTAACTAGGGCATAAACATGTAAAGTTACAACTATCAAACAGTTGAAGTAATAACTAGGGAAAACATATTTAAGATAGCAACTAGATCAGAAAATGTTAAAGTAACAGCAAGGGATATAAACATCTCAAGTACAAACTAGAATATAAATATTCAAATATACAGCTAGAGCAGAAACATTTACAGTCATGAATATGATAGAAACATGTAAAGTCACAACCAGAACAAACACATGTAAAGTCCAAAGCTATTTAAAGTAATGACTAGGGCAAACAAGTCTACATCAACAGCTAAGAAATAAATATTTAAAGTGGCAACTTAAACACAAATATTTAAATTTAATAAGCAGGAGAGAAACATTTAAATTAGCAGTTGCACATCACCATTTAAAGTAATTAAGACTGATACATCTAGCATAACTCATTCATTCAGAAGCATTTCCTTTGCAGAACTTTGCTCCCATAACAACCGTCCGGAAAATTTCTCCATCACAAGCAAAATGTCCTGCGTCCGATACACCCATCTGAAGATCATCCGCCACATCCTACACCTATCTTCTCTTTGGCCTTCCTCTTCCTCTCTTCTCGGGTATATACCACTATATGATTGTTCTCTCCAAACTTTTAAGACGTTTCAAGTGACCACAATATTTCAATTGTCTTTGTTTTATCGTCTTTAGTAGCCAACCTTCTTCAATATTCAGCTCTTGAAGTATGGATGCATTGATTTTTTCTGTATCCAATATATTTTTAGAACTCGTCTATAACATTCCCTCCAACTACAGAAGCACCCGTAATTTACGTCTCCTAGTCACGGACGAGAAGTCAACATTAATACGTTCAGCAGTTTGCAATTGTTTTCTGAGCGACCGACATTCATACCATTGTCAAAATAGACGCAAAATGATTTTCTTCCAAATCGTCTTCAGATGCTTCCCCACGGCTTCCGCGTAATTCCGTTGTCTGCCAATTGTCCATGATTCTCTGCCGTACATCAGGATTGGCTCGATATATTTCTTAAAAATTCCTTTTCTCACCACCATTAACAAAGATATATTGCAGAGAATTATTCCTCATCTGTTGATATGCTGTTTTTGCTTGAGTCATTCAACATTTGATGTCCTTTATTCATCTTCTCTCTGCGGTTATTAAAATAACTGACTACTTAAATGCATGTCACCATTGTTCCATTTGTTGTGATGTTGCATTTGGGGAGATATTTTTTTCTTTGTAATTACCATAGCTTCTGTTGTTCTGTTATTCAAACTACGTCTTTTGTTCTAACTCTCTGTTACAATTATATATGGTGTATTTTTAATGACTGTGCAATGTTTGAAAATATTACCGGTCCAAGTTGTGTATTACCCTCTGTAAAGTGCATGCAACATAATAGGTAAATATACAATTTGGACGGTCTGGCATCTCTGACTCTAATTCCTATATTAGTCATCTCTACCTCTATTTCCCATATTATTCATCGCTATCTATATTTCCCATATTATTCATGTATACATCTATTTACCATATTATTCATCGCTATCTATATTCCCCATATTATTCATGTATACATCTATTTACCATATTATTCATCGCTATCTTATATCTATATTTCCCATATTATTCATGTATTTATCTATTTACCATATTATTCATCTCTAACTCTATTTTTCTTCTACACGTTTTTTAAGATCTCCGCATATTTTCGTTTGTCCTGTTAATTCCAGAGGACCGACTTTCTAGTTAATCATTTTTGAGGTTTTATTTACTGCGTGCCCTATCCATCGCCAGCGAAAGCTGCAGTCATTAAAAATAACCCTGTATCAACCATTTCCAGCAACTGGGGTTCCTTTTTAGCGACCAAAACCATGTCATCAGCATAACGCGGTTGTTTACATTATTCCCACCAAAAGACGTTCCTGGCATGTCTTGTATTGATCTCATTATTTCGTTGTACAAATTGAACAGATCGGGTGATAGTACACAACTCTGAATAATACCTTATTTAATGTGTTGAAAAGTGTCCAATTGGTTGTCAGTTTTAATATTTATAATGTTAGCCACAGAGAAATGATTGGTTAAGCATCATGAGGCAGTTGCAAGATCATTGCCGCAAAGATGATAAATCAGATGTTATGAATAGATTCCGGCGGGACATCGCCCATAAATTCCCGGGGCTTTACCAAAAGTTCAATTATTGCGCCTTGTTTGGGACGCTTGTCGAAGCAGACGACGATATCATGCCGTCTCCAGGCAACAATCCCCTTTGTCACGGTGAAGACACTCAATGTCATCCCCAAAGAGACAACCCCATCAGATGAGCTAATTTGAAAGGCTACTGCTTTATTCTCTTTTCTGCCAAATCGTGGCTTCCTCGGGCATAACACAAAAGCATGTTCGAGTGAAGGACAGTTGCTTCCGAAAGACTGAATTGATATCTGACACTCGCATTCATGATACTTTGAACGGGGAAAATATATGACTGGAAATTCGATAATTATGTCAGTTCATTGAAGAATATTGGACTATCAGGAACTAATTTTAGGGACAAAATATTTCTTTCACCGGGTGTTTATTGTAATGAAGAAGTTAAATTCGTGTATTTGGGTCTCTTCTTTTGTCTGACTGCGGCATTTTCTCAACAAAAAATACTTTTTTTTTAAATTAAATTTTCACTATGAAGTATATGATTATACGTTTGTTGATTGTTCTATGGTGACAAACTTGTCTTAATTCTCTCTGTGACATTTATTTGTTACAGAAACCCAATCTGTCTCTGTTGTTACTTTGATTCCTTCTGTTCCGTATTATTACTTGATGTATTAGAAATCAAAGCGGTTATTACATGCAGTAACTGTTTAGAATTTAAAGTGTTAACGTGTGTGGTGGGGGGGGGGGGGGGGGGGGGGGGTGAAAGAATGTATGGTGTCTGCATTCTCTCTCTCTCTCTCTCTCTCTCTCTCTCTCTCTCTCTCTCTCTCTCTCTCTCTCTCTCTCTCTCTCTCTCTCTACCCCCTCCCTCCCCACCAACCTTTCCACTATTTACATCTTTTCGACAGTGAATTCTTTATCTTTTTTCACCACTATTGACATATTTTCGCTAGTGAATTCTTTATCTTTTTTTCATCATTGTTTACATCTTTTCGGTCGTGAATTCTTTTTCTTATTTTCGCCACTATTTGCATATTTTGTTTATCTTAATTTTACCAATAGTTACATCTTTTTACTAATGAATTCTTCATCTTGATCCCACAAATTTACATCTTTTCGGTCGCGAATTCTTTATCTTTTTTTTTCCATCACTATTTACATCTTTCCGCTGATGAATTCTTTATCTTAATTTCACCTTTATTATAATCTTTTCGCCAGTTAACTCTTTATCTTTTTTTCCACCGCTATTTCCATCATTTCGCTCTCGAATTCTTTATCTTCTTTCCCCCTGTTTATACAGCCTGATACAACCACTGACAACCAAGCGCCTTGTCAGCTGATTATCGCCGTTGCCAGTCGCAACTCAGGCTACCATCACCGCGCCGTCCGTGACAAACCTCAACCAGATGTGGTGACGTATCGCTCACAACTCCAACAGACAGAACCCCCTTCGCGCCACAGATGATAATAATGGCAAGGGTTTAGGCAAATTAATAAAAAGGACATTTTTTATCCGGTTAGGGATCAGTGGGGCGGTTGAAACCCTCATTATAGTTTCACACAGGAGAGTGTCAAGAGGGCGATAGAGGCGCTGCTTCCCGGACACCAGATCACATGAGACCTTAGTTGTACCATCTGAGGTTGTCAAGAACTAAGGCGTCATTAGCTTGCTGCCATCTCCTGACGTTGGTCTCTTTCTTTAGCTCATTCTGTACCCCCGTCCGTTTGCAGGGACTACTAACAAAGAGACGCCAGTTTGCTTGTAGCTATTCAGAATTACCTCGCAAGGGAATGAGAGACGAGACACGGGTGGGAGTGAGAAGACGTGCCTATCATGATCATTTTATGTCATTTGTGTCAGTAGTCTGACCATTCGCTCCTAAAGCTTTCAGTTTCAGTTCTCTAGATGCGTGTATCATCATCATGTGACGATATTACCTTCTGAAGCACACAACAACAAACATCAATCACAATACAACACAGAAACATACATGTTTGTTTTATTTCGTTCGTCGCTTTAAAATCAAGCGTAGTCTTTGCACGTGTTACTACTTCTAGTGCTGGAACGCAAATTATTCCTCCCCACGACGCTTGACGGCAGAAGTGGAAGATGATGATGATGATGATGATGATGATGACTACTTCTAGTGCATTGAACTGGCTTTTGCGTATGGTTTAGCTTTCCCTATTACCAGTGTCCCTCGCCAGAAGGCGAACCCACATCGATTTCTGATGTGCTAGTCATTTACATTCCCAGGTCAAGGTCGAGAAGTCAACATTTTAGTCAAACTGACCGGTGTAGGCGTTGAACCTGCTATCGCGGCATCAGCGCACCGGAAGTTTAAAAGCGAGCGCTTTATCCATTCAGCCATGCTAATACCTAGAGACAGAAAATGACTATAAAAGAAAGAGGATGGGGGGAAACGCCCGTAGCAGCATCCTGCGGTGCGTATATGAAGTGTAAAAACCATCATAGGTTTGTAGGCCTGAGTCCTTGCAGAAATATGAGGTTTCGAATGCGGTATGCGGGATTACGAATTGCCTTCATAATCAATTCACCACAAAGCCAAAATAAACTAAACAAATAAATAGCCAAAATCAACACAGAAATTTAGTGACCAATAGAACGACACAATACAATGAGTGACCAATAGAACGACACAATGCAATGAGTGACCAATAGAACGAGACAATACAATGAGTGACCAATAGAACAAGACAATGCAATGAGTGGCCAATAGAATTAGACAATGCAATGAGTGGCAGTTCTGAACACGTGGCGACATAAACCAATGGAGTGGCTTTAACTGTCGTAAATGTGTGCGATGTAAACAGTTGAAACCGTGAGTGTTATGGCGTCCATTTCAGTTTGTGTGAGTGTATGGGATTGTCTTGAGTGCTGTGATTTCCTTTCTTGACTCAGCTCGACTCAATACTTATGTGAAGCTATTACTTTCCTTGTATAATTAAATACTGTATGTTATTAACGAACTTATATGATTCCTTACCATATATTATTACTAATGCAACAATATGTTCCTCAGGTCTGGTTTCAGAACAGACGGGCCAAATGGAGACGCCAGGAAAAGAACGAGTTTGCCAAATTGAACGAATGCCACACTGCCCAAGCCGTGCCTAAGTTCACCAAATCATTAAACCTGGAACCCTCCTCCCTCCCCATGGATCCGTGGTTGACCCCAGCCATAGCCGGCATGGCCACCGGCCTGACATCATCATCATTCCCCATAGCACATCCAGCCTGTGTCATGAGTAGCCCAACGTCCAGGTCTTTCCCCGACTACCTGCCATCGTCGCTGACCTCACCCTGCAGCAATCTGACCTCCCACTTCCAGGGGCTGTCCGGAGTGTTTAACCCGGTTATGTCCAGTCGCAGCCGGACAGGCAATAATTTTGACATGAATAACGACAAGAACTATAACTTTCCATCTGTGCGTATTCGCACCCGAGAACGATTCTGACACACAACTGGACAAATATAAACATGTTTCGTTTTGTGAAGGCATTTCCCTGAAGAGCAGCATTCTCAATAGTAGTATGGCCAACAAGTGAAAATCATAGCAGCCACGCTACCAGACAGCTGATACATAGTACCAACTCAACCGAAAGGAACAAGTAATAATCTTCAGACTCAGCACAGGACACAATAGGTTGAAGTAGCACAAGTTTAATGAACCAAAGATAGGATATATTGATGAATGTAACTGTGGGACTGGTAAACTGACAGCTAAACATTTGTTGCGGGAGTGTCCATTATATGCAGAAGAGAGAAAAGTATTTTGGCCTACACCAACGAGGGCAGACTCTATGGAGATATGTTAACAAGCTTAAGCTTGCTTTCGTGGCATTCGTTCATGACTTCTGAAGGCGAATGAATTAGAAGTATTATTGTCAACAGAAGGAATTCCCTATCATATAGAGACTGAACAGTAATTACGTCACAGCAGATTCTATACGATATAAATACTGTTCAGTACAATGAGGGATTCCTCCATTCTGAGGATTTCCCTCGAGATTTACCATATAAATAGTAATTGCCTCAAAAGGGGGATTTCTCTCAGATATACAATCTAAAAAACAATTGCATCAAACAAGGGATTGCTCACTTACCAAGAATCTATTCAGCGAATGTGTCAACAAAGGAAATTCCCCCAATTAGCACGATATAAACAGTGATTGTGTCAATATAACCCAAACCGTTGCTCACAGGGATCTAGCTTCCAGCTCTCAACATATGCCACCCGATGTATGATTCATGTCTCTGTGGGTGACTTTTCAAAATAGCCACAAGATTTGACTGTTGTTGCTTCAATCAAGGATATTTTCAACTCTGACGATGCTATTTGCTCAACAAACAAACTTCTGCCTGTTCGCTTCCATATTAAATGGAAAGGCTGTACCGGCAATATTGTCTCCTCAACGCCACTTGCATACAGAACTTAGATTTACCAGACAAAACAAATTATAAAACAGGTGTCCATGAACCCAGGAGGTTTTGAAGCCAGAATGTTCCTCGATGCTTCAACAGTTTTCCTGTGCAAAATGTCGCTTTTTTCACGACATGCTAGAATGTTCCTCGTTTTTTTTCTGTGTAAAATCTCGCTTTCTTCACAACAAACCAAAATGTTCATCGATGCTGCGCCAGTTTTCCCGTGCAAAGTGTCGCTTTCTTGACAACAAGCCAAACTGTTCCTCTATGCTCCACCAATGTTCCTGCCTCGCACATTTGCATGCACAGGAAGCCATGTGTCCACCGTTGTGTTGTTTGACCCCAGGGACAATGCCTTCCATTGATGTTCTGTTTTAAACCACAGTGTGAAGTTTAACATGTCCAAAACATTTCAATTTCCGAGACATCAGAATGTTTATGAGCAGGTTCTTTTCGATAGCCAGATCTTGTAGAATGTCAGAATGTTTCCTTGTCTTCTTCATTGATGGTAGTGTAAAAATTTTCCTGAAGTTTGTACGTTACAAAACATCGCTGTTTTAGTTATTGTGAACTGACTTCTGATTCAAATTTTCAGGTTTCCACAAGAAAGATGCATATTTTCAAATTGTTTGTTATGTTTTCTGGTGTTTTTCCATAACTCGAGGAAGAGAAAGTCCCAGCTGTAACGCCACGAGCTAGAAGATGAGAATCACAAAACTGGGAACAGAGTGTCCATTTGGGTAAGTGGACAACTCTGCAACTGAGCAAAGCAGGACACACTTGTACTGAGAGTAAGAAAACGTCAAAGGCATACTCCCGTGCGCATGTGGAAGTCGAGGGGAAACCAGGACATTATCTCCCAAGATTTCATAAATTTCTATAGATCACATTCAGATAATCATCAGTCTAACTGAACCAGAACAAATAGGATAGAGGCCTATGAAGATGCATGAACGCATGCGCTAGTTGGCAGGACATAAGATGGAAAGTTAATAAGTAAGTCACAAATAGCTGTAGAAAAATAACTAAATATGATAACAACTTGAAACAAGTTTATTTGTATACATACATTGTCCCTTTATTTCTCAACATAATTTCCACCAACATTGATGCACTTATTAAATAGTTTCATCAGTTCTCCCAAACCGGCTGCATAGAACTGTGTGCTCTGTTTTCTAAACCACGTTTTCATTTAACATTCAACTTCGGCGTCATTCGCGAAATGTCTCACGTCAAGGTGGGTTTTCAGTGGACTTAGCCCCTAGCGATTTCCAGTAAAGCGGTGCAAAGTTGGGTTTTAAAAAAAAAAAAAAAAAAAAAAGGTTACGAGGGCGAGTCAATAAGTAGGTCACACAGTTATGTGGGATGGCATGTAAATGAAGACAGGGCACGCAGATCTATGCAGTCTGTTTGGGAGAACTGATAAAACTCTGGGATAAGTGCATCAATGTTGGTGGAAATTATGTTGAGAAATAAAGGGACAATGTATATATACAAATAAACTGGTTTAAAGTTGTTATCATGTTTAGTTATTTTTCTACAACCATTTGTAACTTATTTATTGACTTCCTCTCGTATAATGTTGATGGTGAATGTATTGTGCCATAGTCTTGTAATACTGTTGGCTTTGTAAATATACAATAAAAATTATGGAACACATGAAACTACCAATTGCTATGTTTTGATTGAATCCATTGGCTGAATTAAGCTGACAAAAAGTACTACGATTCGCTTCTACAGACGACACTCGGACATTTACAACGTGCACGATCTCCGTAGTACTACAAGGACCACTACGTGTAGTTACCATAATCTAAGCATACAATACATATTCAGCAGCGCCTGGTTTTACAACATCAGCTTCCCCCGCCCCCCCCCCTTCCTTCCCACCACACACACACACACAATTACAACAGTAACCCCCACCCACCCCCCCCCCCCCTTCCACCCACAATAACAGAAATTATCCCCCACGCAATGACCCTCCAAACAATGACAGCACTGACCCTCCAAACAAGGACAGCAATGATCCTCCACACAATGACAGCAATTACCTTCCACACAATGACAGCAATGATCCTCCCACAATGACAGCAATTACCTTTCACACAATGACAGCAATGATCCTCCACACAATGACAGCAATGACCCTTCACACAATGACAGCAATGACCCTCCACACAGTGACAGCAATGATCTTCCACACAATGACAGCAATGATCCTCCCACACAATGACAGCAATTACCTTTCACACAATGACAGCAATGATCCTCCACACAATGACAGCAATGACCCTCCACACAATGACAGCAATGAGCCTCCACACAATGACAGCAATGGCCATCCACACAATGACTGCAATGACTCTCCACACACTGACAGCAATGATCCTCCACACAATGACAGCAATAGCCCTCCACACAATGACAGCAATGATCCTCCACACAATGACAGCAATGATCCTCCACACAATGACAGCAATGAGCCTCCACACAATGACAGCAATGGCCATCCACACAATGACTGCAATGACCCTCCACACACTGACAGCAATGATCCTCCACACAATGACAGCAATAGCCCTCCACACAATGACAGCAATGATCCTCCACACAATGACCGCAATGGCCATCCACACAATGACAGCAATGATCCTCCACACAATGACAGCAATGATCCTCCACACAATGACAGCAATGACCCTCCACACAATGACAGCAATGGCCATCCACACAATGACAGCAATGATCCTCCACACAATGACAGCAATGAGCCTCCACACAATGACAGCAATGGCCATCCACACAATGACTGCAATGACCCTCCACACAATGACAGCAATGATCCTCCACACAATGACAGCAATGGCCATCCACACAATGACAGTAATGATCCTCCACACAATGACAGCAATGGCCATCCACACAATGACAGCAGTGATCCTCCACACAATGACATCAATGGCCATCCACACAATGACAGTAATGATCCTCCACACAATGACAGCAATGGTCATCCACACAATGACAGCAATGATCCTCCACACAATGACAGCAATGAGCCTCCACACAATGACAGCAATGGCCATCCACACAATGACTGCAATGACCCTCCACACAATGACAGCAATGATCCTCCACACAATGACAGCAATAGCCCTCCACACAATGACAGCAATGATCCTCCACACAATGACAGAAATGATCCTCCACACAATGACAGCAATGGCCATCCACACAATGACAGCAATGATCCTCCACACAATGACAGCAATGGCCATCCACACAATGACAGCAATGATCCTCCACACAATGACAGCAATGGCCATCCACACAATGACAGTAATGATCCTCCACACAATGACAGCAATGATCCTCCACACAATGACTGCAATGGCCATCCACACAATGACAGCAATGATCCTCCACTCAATGACAGCAATGGCCATCCACACAATGACAGCAATAGCCCTCCACACAATGACAGCAATGATCCTCCACACAATGACAGCAATGGCCATCCACACAATGACAGCAATAGCCCTCCACACAATGACAGCAATGATCCTCCACACAATGACAGCAATGATCCTCCACACAATGACAGCAATGACCCTCCACACAATGACAGCATTGATCCTCCACACAATGACACCAATAGCCCTCCACACAATGACAGCAATGATCCTCCACACAATGACAGCAATGATCCTCCACACAATGACAGCAATGACTCCTAAACAATGACATCAACAAGCCTCCTCACAATGACAGCTGTGACCCAGAAAAACCAATGATCAAGTCCTTCTAGAGATAGATGAAGATAGTAAACTGATTAGAGACATTAGACGTAGACATTCAACAATTGTTGGGCATATTATGAGAAGAAATGAAATGGAAGCTACCACCGGAAGTTGAAGGTGCACTACATCTCATAAAGAAAAGAAAGGCACCCGGTCCAGACAATATTACAGTGGAAGAAATTGAGGTTCTAGTGATTTTGGAATAGAAATATTGACACAATTTCTAAATGACACCTACACCAGTGGATACCTACTCGTAACTAATGATCTATTGAAATGCATCTTTATAGCTCTGCCAAAGAAACCAGGCTCTTTAGAAAGCAAAGAGCATCGCACAATGTCTTATGAGTCACATGACAAAGCTGTTACTCAGAATCATTGTGGGAAAAAAAAAATAAGAAACAAGATTAAACCAGAAACTGGTGATGAACAATGTGGGTTTATGGAGGGAAAGGATACAAACAAAGCTATATATATTCTCAAGACACTATTAGAAAGAGATATAGAAGTAAAAACATATATGTATTTATGCTTCATAGACAACTACGCATTTGACAATGTAAAGCATGAAAAAATAATACAATTATTAGAGCAACTGAACATTGACGGCAAAGATATGCGAATAATAAAGAACATATATTGGCAGAAATCAGCAGTCATAAGAATCAACAACCTTGTAGGAACATTTCAATGTATAAAGTAGGGCGTCAGACAAGTTTGTGTATTGTCTCCTGATTTGTACTCATTGTACAGTAAATACCTTTGAATATAAATATTATAGACGAGTTCTAAGAATATCTTGGGTAAAGAAGAGAACAAATGCATCAATAATTCAAGAGCTGAATATTGAAGAAGGTTGGCTATTAAAAACGATAAAGCAAAGAAAATTGAAATATTTTGGTCACTTGAAACGTCACGACCATTTGGAGAGAACAATAATGGAGGGGTATATGCCTGGGAAGAGAGGAAAAGGCAGGCCAAAGAGAAGATGGGTGCAGGATGTGGTGGATGATCTCCAGATGGGTGTATCGGACGCGGGACGTCTTGCTTATGATCGAAAGGTTTTCCAGAAAGTTGTTATGGGAGTGAGAGTCTGCAAAGGACATGCTACTGAATGAATGAATGAATGAATGAATGAATGTACAGTAAATGTATAATGAGATCTACAGAAAATATGCCTGGGATCCTGGTTGGTGACATAATATAAATAACGTACATTATACTGATGACACCGTCTTAATAGCAACAAGGCAGAACGATCTACAGGAAATGAAAGATACAGTGGTTGTAGAATGTGGAAGAATGGGCCTTAACTTGAATAACAGAAAGACAGAAATCATGATGATATCAAAGAAAAAGGTTGTGACTAAATGTGCAATTAAAGTGCAGGACGTTATTTTGGGGCAAGTGCAGAAATGCGGATATCTAGGCACACGGATAACATCAGATGGAAGATGCATTACTGAGATAAAGAACAGAATAGGACAAGCAAGAACTGCATTCTATGAAATGAAGAACATTTCATGCAATAAGCCACTGTCCTTGAAAGTCAGAAAGAGTTATTGCATATTACATAGAACCAGATTTACAAAACAGCTGTGAGTTCTGGACAAATAGTAAACAGGCAAAAAAACTCCCTGGAAGTATTGGAGATGTGGTTTTATAGAAGAATGATGAAAATTAATAGGACAGCCAAAAAGAGCAATCAGGACGTTTCAAGGGAAGCTGAGTTGCAAAGACAACTTATCACAAACCTCAGAAAGAGACAGTCATCTTTTTTGGCCACGTTATGGAGAAGACAAAAACTGGAACATGTTGTGACAACCGGAAAGATTGGAAAGAGAGATAGAGGAAGACAAAGTGAAAATATTATTGACAGTCTTATGGCACGCCAAGGACGGGAATCAACACACGATTTGATACGTGACGTCAGAGATCGTAATTTGTGGAGAAGAATGATCGCCCACGCCAGCCGGCAAGGCGCCGGGTGATGGGATGAACCAATGACAGCAGAGACCGGCTTTGAACCCTCATTAGATGAAATTGTTTGGGTATTAATGAACTTGAAGAACGGTAAATCACCAGGATGTGATGAGATGCCAGCTGAACTAATTAACGCGGAAGATGAAGAAAGCATACAGACCTATCGCGCATTATGTGAAAAGATAAGAAAATACGGTATGGGGCCAAAAGATTGAGGAAGAACTATCTTCATTCCAATACCAAAGAGGGCAACTTGAATTATGCTCCAATTATAGAACTGTTGCCATGACCAATCATGCTAGAAAAATCAAAAGACTTCATAAAGAAGACTTCATAATAAAATGGAAGAAGAAATTAACGTGGTTCAAGCTGGATTTAGACAAGGAAGAAGAACAAGAGATCACATACTCAATATGCGTTTAACAATAGAGAAGTGCGGAGAATTTATTGTAAACCTATTCTCGTGTTTTGTGGATTATTCAAAGGCAATTGACTGTATAGAACGTCTGAAACTTTGGGAAATCATAAAGTAAATGTGCAGTCCATCACATGTAGTACACCTCATTAAAATGCTATATCTAGACCAACACGCATCGGTTAGAACAGATGGCGAGACATCAGATTGGTTTGGCATCAAGCAAGGAGTCCCTCAGGGCTGTTTGCTGTCCCCTTATTTGTTTAACCCAGTGGTTCTCAGCCTTTTTTGGCCCATGCCCCCCCCCCCTTTTCACCATATGTTGAGGTTGTCATTCCTCCCCTTTCGTATTTCCTCCCTATAAATTCTACCCCCCCCCCCCCCCCCACCCCCACCCTGCCCCTACATTGTATACATAAAAATGGAAGCTAACTTTAATAACATATACTAGGACAAGTTTGCCAGCTTCGTGGCTTAGAGTTTATGACTTTTCTCCGTAATCTCGTATACTCTCGTCGGTAACGTGATGACGGTGAGAATCAGCAGTGGTTCGAATCGCATCGGTAACTTACGGGGTATGTGAGCCGGTCGCTCAGAAAGCAATGGCAAACTACTGAGCGTAATCTTGCCAAGAAATCAACATACAGCTGAAAGATGCTGGTGTTGACAGCGATGTCCTGTAAAGGATATGCACACACACACACACACACACACACACACACACACACACACACACACACACACACACCCACATACACAAGAACAAGTTTATACATCTACATAAAACGTCATTTGTGGGTCTACTTCCGTTATAAGACGAATATCAGAATGGCGAGGAGTACAGTACCGTAAAGTATGGAGGGTTCTTGTTTTAACGTGATCTTGAAATAATCTTCATCCCCCCCCCCCTGGAAACCTTAAAAATCCCCCCCCCCCCCCAACCGGTTGAGAACCAGTGGTTTAACCTGTACTCAGAAAAATATATTGAGAAATGTCAGAGATGATATAACCAGGGAGCCATATAATTCCCTAAATATCGGTGGCCATGAAATACCAGAGATTCGATACTGATGATACAGTATTACTATCCACAACACAGAATAATTTTTTTTTTTTTTTTGGTCGCATATCCTTTATAGGACATCGCTGTCAACATCAGCATCTTTCAGCTGATTGTTGATTTCTTGGCAAGATTACGCTCAGTAGTTTGCCATTGCTTTCTGAGCGACCGGCTCAAATACCCCGTCAGTTACCGTCGCGGAGAGAACCACTACCAATTCTCGCGCAGCGTCACGTTACTTACGAGAGTATACGAGATTACGGAAAAAGTTGTGTAACCTCTAGACCAGAGAGGCCGGCCCGAATAATATAGAAAATCTAATAACGTCAACCAACAAGTTTAGTGAAAATCATACCTTATATCTTAACATAACAAAAACAAAGATAATGCACACAGATAAAACGACTATAGAGAAAGAAATATATGTTAATGAGGAAAATTAGAGGTGGTGGAAAATTTCAAATATCTTGGGTCATTAATTACTAACAATGGTGACAGAATGAAAGTAATTAAAAGACGAATCTCTATTCCTCTTCAAAAACTAAAACAATTGAATAACTTGTGGTGTGGGACAGAAAGAACTACAAAAATTAGATTTTTAAGAATGTCCATTTTCCCATTGTAACATACGCCTGTGCGACCTGGACACTTACAAAACAAGCTGAACAGCGCATAACTACCTTTGAATATAAATGTTATAGATGGGTTCTAAGAATATCTTGGATACAGAAAAGACTAAATGCAACCGTACGTTAAGAGTTGAATAGTGTAGAAGGTTGGCAACTGTCAGCGTCTCAGAACTAGGGGTAGAAGACTCGGATTCAGACAGGCGATCACAGATCTAACATAACTCCAAGTGCGAACATTATCAATCTACTTTAATATAATGTCGATCTAGCGAACAGTCATCTCGCACTTCTTTCATAACATATTACATACACATCGACAAAGCATCATACAATTTATACATCACAGCATCTGTCTATCATAAACAATCTATAGATTCTAAACTAGTCTCTATATGTTCTACCCCCCTAGAAGCTAAACCCTCCTTCCAGTCCAGTGTCCAGTAGCCGTCTGCCTTCTCGACTTGCGTCGGGTGGACACGGAGTGCTGGCGATCTTGTGCACCCCGTGGGTGTTGCTCTTTCACGCTTTAGGCGGGTTCCGCCTGGGTCTATTGCGCAGTAGGCAATTCGACCCCTCTATTCTCGAACGTTCGAGATCTTGAACGTTCGGGTCGTTGTTCTTGTCTCCCTTCTTTGTGCTTTGTTTCTTTTCCTGTATTGTCTCCCTTGTCTCATACTTGTGAGACCTTGACAGCAACTAAAGACGATAAAACAAAGAAAATTAAAATTTTTGGTCACTTTGAAACGCATGAAAGTTTGGAGAGAACAATAATGGAGGCTTATATGTCCGGAAAGAGAGGAAGAGGAAGGCCAAAGAGAAGATGGGTGCAGGATGTCGCAGATGATCTCCAGATGGGTGTATCGAACGCGGGACATCTTGCTTATGACAGAGAAGTGTTCTTGAATGTTCTTATGGGAGCGAGGTTCTGCAAAGCACATGCTACAGGATGAATTAACTCTCTATTATTGTCTACTCTACTCTCAGTAGCATGCTCTACAATCTATCTATCTATCTATCTATCTATCTATCTATCTATCTATCTATCTATCTATCTATCTATCTATCTATCTGTCTATCTATCTATCTATCTATCTATCTATCTATCTATCTATCTATCTATCTATCCATCTATCCATCCATCCATCCATCCATCCATCTATCTATCTATCTATCTATCTATCTATCTATCCATCTATCCATCCATCCATCCATCCATCCATCCATCCATCTATCTATCTATCTATCTATCTATCGATCTATCTATCTGTCTATCTATCTGTCTGTCTATCTGTCTGTCTATATGTCTGTCTGTCTGTCTGTCTGTCTGTCTGTCTGTCTGTCTGTCTGTCTGTCTGTATGTATGTATGTCTGTATGTATGTATGTCTGTCTGTCTGTCTGTGAGACAAAAAACAAGTAGCATCAAACAATAAATCTGTATCTCAAGCCATTACCATTAATACTGGAGTACTTCAGGGGTCTATACTTGGCCCTCTGTTATTTGTCATTTATATAAATGATCGGGACGCAGAGGTGTTTCCAAGGCACCAGGGCCGGGTTATATAGTGGCCAAAACCTATTGACGCGTCCTCGTCGAGCGTCCTGGGCAACAGATCCCTTCGGGGTCCTGGCTAAAGTCAGTAGGATCGCCGATTCCTCCGAAGTCGGAGAGTGTCTGCCTGTACGGCGAGGAACCACCAGTCTGCACAGCAGTAAGCCAGACATGGGACAACGGATACTCACGCAAAACTCAGGTCCTGTATGACATCACACTGATGTTGGACAACAGGATGCCTTCATCCGACATACAGGACTTCGTGTTGGAGCTCAAGCCAACGAACACAAGCAAGCAAGCAAGCATATAAATGATCTTCCCTTATATCTTTCGTCGCCTTGCGATCTATTTGCAGGCGACTGCACAGTATGTGCAAACGCTATTCATTGTAATGTGCTAGGATGATCTTTGCAACAAGAAATAAATAGTGTAGTTAACTGGAGTCATGCAAATCGCATGCAAATTAACATTTCTTAAACAAAATCTATGTTAATAACACCCGGCAAAGACTTCACACTCTAAACTCGCAGAGAACTCTTCAGCTGCACATTGGTAGCATGCCTGTAGAAAGTGTAACCGAGCACAAGGCACTGGATCTTATCATTGATAAAAATCTAACCTGTAATTCCCATGCTCATGTCCTCGTTAAAGAAATAGCCAAAAAAGTATACCAACTTGCCAAAATTAAAAATTTCCTTGACTATACTTCCCACATACAAACACATATTGATTATTGCTCCACAATCTGAGATGGGTGCTCCAGATCAATAACAAAACACCTTTATTCACTCCAGAAAAGGGCAATTAATGGTGAAAAGCTTACCGACAATTCTAACCTACATGAACGTCTTCAATTACTGCCACTCCATAAACGCCTACTTTTTAATAAGGCTAAACTAATTCATAAAATCATATTTCAAAATGGTCCAAGCTACCTTTGGCCATTGTTCAAATATAACGCAAGACATAGCGAATGACTAAATATTCTTCAGGTCCCTAAACTTACGATTTCTTTTCCCCGCATATCCTTTACAGGACATTGCAGTCAACACCAGAATTTTTCAGCTGCTGTTGATGTCTTGGCAAGATTACTCTCAGTAGGTTGCCATTGCTTTCTGATCGACCGGCTCACATACCGCCGTAAGCAACCAACACGATGCTAAACCCGCTTGTATATACGGGATTAAGGAGAAAATTGTTAACACCGAGGCCAGGGAGACTGGTGACCCTAGGATGACTTGTATAAAATAAGCTTAGCATACTCTGCCACTCAGTTGTGAAACAATCTTCCACAAGAAATCAAAGACACCACCAATCACTATACATACAGTCGCAACCTGTTTGAACACTATCTCAGTACAGACTACACCCCCCCCCCCCCCTCCTTCCCCCTTAAAAAACAATAATAATGGAAAATTATCTCAATCGACAACTAGCCAATAAACATTCCAAAATATATGATAAGTTACGCCTTCCTTGGGTATTTATAATGTTCATGTTAAACATTGCCTCATTGAGTCATGTATTATTGATTATTTTTCAGGCATTTTAATGCTTATTGTTCTTTTTTTTTTTTTTTTTTTTTTGTCTACGATTAGCTTCATAAATGATGTTGAATGAAAGAATGTATGAGAGGAAATAGAGAAGAAGGGCAGAATGTCAGACGGGTCTGCGTGTCCAATTCTTAACCCTTTTAAAATAAAGTTTGTTCGTTCGTTCTATTATTGCCTATAGTATTATCTATTATTGTATAATGTATACTGTCTATTATTGTCTAGTATGCTCTCTATTCTATTATTGTTTTGTATACGCTCTATTATTGCCTATAGTACTCTCAATTATTATCTAGTGCACTGTCTATTATTGTCCAATAGTGTATTATCTTGTATCTAATGTGATATATGTAACATATGTTGAATGTCTACCGTATCCTTTGGTGTCCTCTCACTTATCGGGTGTATCCTCTTATCCTATCCTCTGGGGTTCCCTTACATATCAGGTGTATCTTCTTAACCTATTCTTTGATTTCCTCTCATATATCATGTGTATCCTCTTATCCTAGCCTCTGATGTCCTCTCACTTATCCTAGGCCATGAGCGTCCACTGTTGGTGTCTAATGTAATCTCCGATTTCCTGCGCATACGCTTTGTGTAATGCATCTTCTGTGTCTCGTGTATCATGTACGTCTTTTGTATCCCCTGGCAGTATCTTTGATATCCGCTGATATCTGGCATAACATCACATTTTCCAGTGTGTTCATTGATATCCAGTATATCCTCTTGTATCTAATGTATCACCTGAAGTCTTGTAAATCCAAAGGTTTTATCTACTTAACTATCTGAATCTAGTGTTAACTATTTAAAGTGTGTTGCATATCCTTTACAGGACGTCGCAGCCAACCCCAGTATTCTTTGGCTGCTTGTGATTTTTCGGCAAGTTTAATTTAGTAATTTGCCATTGCTTTTTGAACGTCCAACACTCATACCATTGCATGAAAATTAACGCAAAGTGGTCTGCTGCCAAATCGCACGCAGGTGTATGTAAGATTGCGAATATTTCGTACGTAACCCCTTCGTATACCGTGTTATTATAACTTACATTATCTGATGCAGGGAGTATCGCTTGATGTCTTCTGTTGACCCTATTGTCTACATTTTGCTCTATATTATTCCGCTATAACATCAGATGGAAGATGTACAACATAGATTAAGAGCAGAATAGGGCAGGCAAAAGCCTCATTTCAGAAAATGAAGAGTGTCTTATGCAATAAGTCACTATCACTGAATGTAAGAAAGAGAGCGCTGACATACTATATAGAACCAGTTTTGCTGTATGGCAGTGAATCTTGGTATCTAAATGAACAAATTAAGAAGAAATTAGAAGCAACAGAGATGTGGTTCCTGAGACGAATTTTGCGAATTCCTTGGACTAACAGAATAACTAACAACGACTGCCTGAAACAGGCTAATGAAACTAGAACATTATATACAACAATAAGAAAGAGACAAACATCTTTCTTCGGTAACGTGATAAGAAGAGAGGCATTGGAGAATATCGTGACAACTGGAAAGATCGAGGGGAAGAGAGGCAGAGGCAGACCAAGAGAAATGATGCTGGATGGATTGAGACGGTGGCATGGAGGAATATCAGCAACAGAGTTGGTCCAGAAAACCAAAGACCGAGATCTGTGGAGAGCCATGAACGCCTACGCCAGCTGGCAGAGCACTTGATGATGATGATGATGATGATGATGATTATTATTCCTCTGTTTATGGCGCCCATTGTGAGAAGCTTGCCTTAACAAGCTACTTACATTCCACAAGTATGCTCTTAAGGTGATAGCTAACGGGAAACAACTCATTAGTCGTTCTGATTTATTAGTTTTAACGGTTTTTTCCCTTACTATATAATCTATGTTTTCTTCTTTTCTCTCATCTTTTCTCTTCTTCTTCTTCTTCTTCTTCTTCTTCTTCTTCTTCTTCTTCTTCTTCTTCTTCTTCTTCTTCTTCTTCTTCTTCTTCTTCTTCTTCTTTAGCATAGTCGCTCTTCGAATAATGTTAGACATTATGCTGAGATCAAACCCTTTATTCTTGAGTTAGAATACGATACCGTAACCTTTCAGCCACAGCTTCCTTCCTGTCTATTTCATAGAGCATAACCTGTGAGGGTTGTGGTATGGCGGCAAGGTAAGCCCAACACCCGCCTGTAGCAGAGATTGTTGTGTAAACATTATGGGGGTTGTGATATGACTGCAAGAAAAGCCCTTCTCACGCATGTAGCAGAGATTGTTGTGTAAACATTGTGCAGGTTCTGTTATTTTTTTTTTCCGCGTTTCCATCCTGTTTCAGGATATTGCGGTCAACACCAGCATCGTTCAGCTGTATGTTGATTCCTAGGCTAGATTACGCTCATCAGCACGCCACGACTTTCTGAGCGACCGGCTCCATACTCTCATAAGTCACTTTTGCGATTCGAACCACTGCTAATTCTCGTCGCGTCACGTGACGAGAGTATTCGGGGTTAGCGGAGAAAGCTGCTAACCCCTCGGCCACGGAGCTGGTACGGGTTCTGTTATGACTGCAAGAAAATCCCAACACATGCATGTAGCAGAGATTGTGAAAACGTTGTGGGGGTTGTAGTAGACGGCAAAGTAAGCCCAACAGACGCCTGTAGCAGAGATTGGTTGTGTGAACGCTTAGACCCGTTGCCCCTGGAATAGTTAGCAGACTTTAATTATGTGAAACAATCAGAAATGTGGTAGTATAGAAGAATGATAAGAACATCGTGGACGGAAAGAAACTGCAATGAAGATATCTTTAAAGATGATAAATTACTAAAATAGCGGGTTTCTAGCATCAGAAGCAGAATGTCCGCATTCTTTGGGTATCTCGTGAGAAGCGGAAAGCTGCAGTATGCCCTCATAAGTTGGAGGGGAGGGGGAGGCAGAGGGAGAACAAGAGAGGTAGTTTGACATCATGGCATGGAGGAACAAGCGTGTCTAGTTGGTCGTGCGTCGAAGTACACTTGTTCCTGCAGCGAGGCGCCGTCGTCATTTGAATGTGACAGGTTCGAATCCCGGTCGGTAACTATAGCTTTCACATTTTATGTTGTCTAGTGCGTCCTCTTTCTCCGTAATCCCGTTTATCACGCAGAGTCTCGTAGCAGGGCGAGAGCTGGGAGCGGTTCGACCCCCGCAGGTGACTTGCGGGATAACTGAGCCGGCGGCTCAGAAAGCAATGGCAAACTACTGAGCGTAATCTTGCCAAGAAATCAACATACAGCTGAAAGATGCTGATGTTGACAGCGATGTCCTGTAAAGGATATGCAAAACATTTTTTTTTTAGTGCGTCCTCTAATCTCTACTTTCTTCTTCTCCGTCTATAATCGCCAAACAATACTATGTGTGTTTCATTTATCAACTGTCTTAGTGGCCTCAAATGGTTCCAAAATTGATCTCCTGTGTAACCAGGGTCAGAAATGACTGACAATATACGAGACAGAAAACTCTGGACAGACAATATCACCAGCGCCATACAGCGTGAACTATAAAAAAAAAAAAAGAAGTTGGCCTCTAGTTTAGTTTGGTTTGAAGTATCTTGTAAAGAACATATTGTAACAGTGGACAGTAAGTGTAAGGTCTTGTTACTTTTCTAAAGTGGACAACATCAGTAGTAATTTATCTTACGCAAGAAAAGATATCATAGTCCATCTTGGAGGTCAGATTGGCCGAATAGGTAAGAGAGCTCGCGCATAAACTTCCGGAGTGCTGATGCCGAGGTAGTGAGTTCAACATCTTCGTCAGATAGACTAAACTGTTGTCTTTTCGTCCTTTACTTGGAGACGTAAATTACAAGCACCTCAGAAGTCGGGGTGGGTTAAAACTTAAAACACATGGTCACGTGTATTGTTCGAATGTGACTGCTTTAAGTGAGTCAGTTAAAGTATTATTAATTTATTCACTTCACATGATACATAACTATCATAACTATGCAGTATGCACGTGATCAGATGCGGCGAAATATGTCAGGCAATAAATCATGCAACATATTGTTGGAGGCGTCTGTGTTTACATTTACTAAGGAAATTGTGAAATGTCATTCACAGACATCTCAATCCGATGTTGTAAGGATGACAACATCCAGACATCAGCCCACCGAAAGGGAGCTAGGACGAGAAACACCAGAACTTCAAGAGTTTTGACCGGTTCAGCAAAGCCGTGACGGATCATTTTTCTCCGAGCTAGAAATAGTTGTGCACCAGTCAGGTATAAGTGTGACGGACCATGTTCCTCCGAGCTAGAAAGAGTTGTGCACCGGTCCAGTATAAGTGTGACGGACCATGTTCCTCCATGATAGAAAGATTCATGCACCAGTCCAGTATAAGTATGAAGGACCATGTTCCTCCATGATAGAAAGATTCATGCACCAGTCCAGTATAAGTATGAAGGACCATGTTCCTCCATGATAGAAAGATTCATGCACCAGTCCAGTATAAGTGTGACGGACTATGTTCCTCCAGGATAGAAAGAGTTGTGCAGCGGTCCAGTATAAGTATGAAGGACCATGTTCCTCCATGATAGAAAGATTCATGCACCAGTCCAGTATAAGTGTGACGGAGCATGTTCCTCCGAGAAAGAAAGAGTTGTGCACCGGTCCAGTATAAGTGTGACGGAGCATGTTCCTCCGAGAAAGAAAGAGTTGTGCACCAGTCCAGTATAAGTATAATGGACCATGTTCCACAAAGCTAGAAAGAGCTGTGCGCCATTCCAGTAAACGTATGACAAAATATGTTCCTCCACGATAGAAAATGTTGTGCACCGGTCCAGTATACGCGTGGCAAAATATGTTCCTCCACGATAGAAAATGTTATGCACCGGTCCAGTATACGCGTGACAAAATATGTTCCTCCACGATAGAAAATGTTGTGCACCGGTCCAGTATACGCGTGGCAAAATATGTTCCTCCACGATAGAAAATGTTGTGCACCGGTCCAGTATAAGAGTAACGGATCATGTTCAACCAAGCTATAAAGTGTTGTGCACTGGTCCAGTATAAATGTGACGGACCATGTTCCATTGAGCTAGAAAGAGTGGCGCAGACAACACACAATATAAGCATTGCACATCTTTGACCAGAGTTTAGTATATAATAGTTAATTAGTTGCATATCATTTACAGAACCTCAATTATAACTGACGCTATAGAAGTAGGTTGAACGAGACCGAACTTTTATTTTTATTTTTTTTTATTTTCGTACATACTGAGCTGAGCTCCATCTGTGAAAGAACTATTACCTCTGTACACCAAATCCAGCTGTATTTATAAAGTCCAGTATGCGTACCAATCAGCTTACATTAGTAGTACGAAAAGACGACTGGCAAATCTGGCAAAGGAACATAAATCAGTATTGGTGTAACAGAGAGTTAATCAGTTTTCTGTAAAATCAGTACAGTCGACAAGCCATAAAATTCCAACCTTGTCCATTGCTCAGCAACTGTTAAATTGCGACCATAAAGTTAACAAAGCCAAGATATTTCATTTAGAGAATCTGAGATTATTGTGGGAATAACAAATGCTACACATTCGAACAGTATTAGTGCCAATGGGTTGTGTATTGTAGCCAAAATATGATTAATGTATTCAATTCACGTGATATCTAACTCTGCATTATGCAGCTTAAGAGATGCAGAGAAATGTCAGACAACAAATCGTACAGCCTTTTCTCGGCATGGCACATCATGATGATGACTTAACACTTCTAATCTCACGCGCAAAATTAGGTCGATGTGTGAACCAGGCAGCCCGCTTTTAAATAGGCCATAGAACCAGAAGCAACCACTGCACTGGACATCAAGTGCTTGCCTTCGGCAGAAGGCACGAGGTCCTGTGGAAACCGCTCCGCTGTCTGGCTCGAGTTTCATTACGGTCTGGGACAGTGACTAAACTGTCCATATTTGCATACAAATAGAAGTATTATACTGAAAATCTGGCTCTTTATGTGCGAAAAATCCAGTTAGTGGGTATGCGGCCAAATATTTGAGTGCGTAGAGTGCGTCGCATGAAAGATAGGCCTTTACCTACCTGAATATATATAATCAATCAATCAATATATATATATATATATGTGTGTGTGTGTGTGTGTGTGTGTGTGTGTGTGTGTGTTTTGGGCTTCAACGTTGACTACTCGTTCAGAAAGCAATGGCAAACTACTGACCACCTACATATGACCTACTGAATACCTAGACAATCAGTGTTGGGATGGTAGCAACATTCTGCAAAGTATATGCAACATTTAAAACTAAAGAAAGAAACTGTTACTTCCAAATTGTAATATAAGAATAGAGGGGGAGATGTGATATAACAATAGAAGGGGAAATGTAGTGTAACAATAGAAGGAGAAATGTAATATAACAATAGAATGGGATAGTTGATATAATCATCATCATCATGTGCCATGCCGGTAAGCGTGGGCGTTTTGCCATCTCTTTCTATCACCAGAGTCGTGGACTAGCTAATTGTTCTTCTCTCAACCATACAAAGTGGCCAAGCCATCGAGGTATTTACTTCTTTGCCCTCCCTTTGTTCTCTTCCCTTCGATCTTGCCAGTTGTCACAAAGTTCTCCAATTTATTTCTTCTCATAAACTGTCATTTACTGCCAATAGTACCTTGCGGTGTAGGTCACAAGGGGCGGGGGCGGGTCCTGAATCTGAAGAATTAAGGCCTCATAGCTAGTGCAGTCGCCGCGAACTGTGCAGGTTAGAGTTTTCTTTTAGCCCCGAACAGAAAAAGGTCCACACCTTACCGAGGATTCGAACCCGGGTCTTCCGAATGAGAGCCCTACATTCTAGCCACTACGTGACCAAAATATTTTGACTGTCTACGTTTAATTTAAAAAAATGTTTTCCCGTAGTGAATTTGAATAACGAAGACACAAACAATACATTGCACGATTTATTGCCTGGCATATTTCGCTGCATCTCGTCAGGTACATACTGCAGAAATCACACAACTTACGTGAATTAACTAGATAAATCCTTCAAGTTGAAATATACACATATTCGCAC
The DNA here is from genome assembly GCA_963921405.1 of Cepaea hortensis. Classification (NCBI taxonomy): domain Eukaryota; kingdom Metazoa; phylum Mollusca; class Gastropoda; order Stylommatophora; family Helicidae; genus Cepaea; species Cepaea hortensis. The sequence continues at coordinate 162,079,718 of OY992878.1, forward strand.
AGTAATGTCACTTATCTACCACGGTAATTTTAAGCTGACTAACATGTCTTTCTGTTTACACAATTCTGGCTTGCGTTGATTGATCATAATTGCTTCTGCAAATTTTAACAAGCGAGTATTTTGTGTGTTAAACAACACGCGAAAGGCAGTGTCTCTGTCAACCACATGGCCGCTTTCGATAATGTGCCTACCAATTGAAGACGCCAGGAGCTTCCGGTGTGTCGGCCCCACGAGGCTAGCATCTCCTGTGTGTTGTACCTTGTTGACCCATTTAGGTGTGTGTTCTGACACTCGTTTGTTAAGCTGTCTCTCTGTTTTACCAATGTAGAAGGCCTGGCATCTACATGTGAATTGGTAAATACAATTGTTAGTGGCGTACAGAGGAACAGGCTCTGTGACTGCTGGTGTAGGAATCGGTACGGTTTTATATCTAATGACTGGAGTTGCAGCACAGAATGTTCGGCCTACTGCTGTAGTAAGCCGGTCTTGTAGACGTTGCATTACGTCATCCCCTCGAAAGGTTAGCTGGATGAATACCTTGAGTTTAGGGACTGTAGTTAAGTCTGGTTTTGGTTTGGGCTGTTGGCAGTGGCGATTTATAAATCCTGTGGAGTACCCATTCAGGTTTAAGACATTCTTCAGAGTTTCAAATTCCTCTATCAGTGTGTCCTGGGTGCATATCTTTCTAGCACGGTCAAACAGGGTCCGTACTAAGCCCCGTTTGTACTGGACAGGTGTGAAGCTCTGAAAATTTAGGTATTGGCCAGTCCATGTTCCTTTGCGATACACCGACCTTTGAATTGTGCCGTCTGCTCTACGTCTCATTAGAATATCTAGGAACGGCAACGCTTCGTTGTGTTCGTGTTCCATAGATAGAGAGATGTTTTATGCGTCTTGTTCATTGTGGCCTGGAACGATGTTTCTTGTAGCTCGTCTGTGGTGGTAATTAGTATATCGTCCACATAACGACGGTAGAAGGCCAAGTTGTTGATGTCTGAGGATCTCTTTTCTTCTAAATGTTCCATGAATATGTCCGCTAGAATAGGACCAAGAGGACTCCCCATGGCCACTCCGTCAATTTGGCGGTATGACTTAGTTAGAAAATTGAATTGTATGTTGGCGGTACATAGTAGTAGTAGCCTCTCCAGAATAGGTGTTGGTATGCCTAATTTTAGTTGTTTGTCTTCAGTGCGTTCCCTTATTATTTTCACTGTCTCCTCTAATGGAACGTTGGTGAATAGGGAGGCTATATCCATGGATGCCATGTGTTTGTTATTTATGTCCATAGTATTCAATAATTCCACCAGTTGGAATGTATCTCTGAGTATTTTTGGATCGAAGGACTGTCGTACCGGCTTTAAAATTTCGGCTAGCCATCTCGCCATTCGGTGTTGTGCAGAGTTAACCATGGACAGGATAGGTCTTAGCGGGATGCCGGGCTTGTGAAGTTTGGGTAGACCGTACATCTAAGGAGTGTGCGAGCCACGTGGTGTGAGCGTTTTTGCAGTGGCCAGTGACGTTTAATTTCTCTAATTAGTTTACGATTTTCGTTTGTTTCTTGTAGGACTTGGTATTGGTTTTTTTGTTGTTTTTTTTTTTTTTGGTCTGTCCGTGGTATTCTTTGCATTCTTCTCAGAAACCACATTTCCACAGCCATCAGATGTATTTCAGCTTGTCTGCTCATTGTCCACGCTTCACATCCATACAAAAGCATAGTTTCAATGTAGCACCTCAACACTCTGTTTCTCCTTCAAATGACATCGTTTTATTGGTCAGTATGTTTTTTTTTTTTTTTTCATCTTGCAAAAGGCTGCCTTCGCCATGACGATTCTTGTTCTAATACCTTCAAGGAATCTTCCAGGCTTGTCCATAGGACATATTTTTTATCCCATCCCATGGTAATTTATGCCTGTCCCATCCCATCCCATTCCATGGGATTCCCATTATAATATTAATATGGAATACAGTTAAAATAAAATGATGAAATTTATGACAGTTTAGGTTTAGTGTCTACTAAATAGGACTACATGTACAAAGAGAGATGTAAAATGACAGAATTTATTAATTTTAATATTCAAGGGTATTTTATTTTTTAAACAAAATATTTAATCTAAGTATGACAATTCAGTGTCATTTTGGCACTCATTCTATTTCTGAGTCACTCTGCTCATTCAGCCCATTATCAATTTCCTGCTGATCGACTGTTTCTAATAATCCAGTTAATCCATGTAATCCCTGATCCAAACATCCACACCCGCTACCAAAACTAGCCCAAACACCGCATCCCGCCAACATGTTAAATTTTCCTCAAATAGTCCTGAAGAGTAGCCCAATTTGGTGTGAAATCTGCCCAACTGGCAACATTGCTTAGCAGTGCGTATTACGTATGTTTACTACGTAGATAAGTGCTCTGCAGTCTCTTTCCAGTCACGTCACACTTTTATAATTTTAATTGCTGGTGACTAACATGTAATCTTATATAATACAAGGTTGTGTGTATTTATTCATTTATCCGGTGTCCCACTACAAGATAAAGAATAGATACAAATGTATAAAGAAAAAGGTAGGATAAAAAGCTTTAAAAGGGTAAAAGTGAAAAGAATTCAGGGTAGCTCTGACGTAATTAAGTTGCTATGACATGGCTACTGCCCCATGGGAAATACAAATGTGTGTTGTCCCATACCATCCATGGGATTCCCATAGGAATAACATTCCCATGGCCAAGCCTAGCATCTCATATCAGATGATATGACCGTTCCGAGATAATTGTATCAGTTCACTTGTTTAAGAATATTCTCATGTATTAGTATATTACATTGTGGTACTTCCTTCTTCTTAATGACGACCATAATCTGTGTCTTCTTACGGGATCTGCAACAATTAGTAGATGCGGTTGTTGCACACAGTGAACAACTGGGATTAGAATTAAATTGTAAAAAAAGACACAGATTATGGTAATCACTAGGAAGAAAGAAATGTCACAATGTAATATACAAGTAAATGGGAATATTCTTCAACAAGTGAATCGGCACAATTATCTCGGAACAGTCATATCATCTGATGGGAGATGCCTTGAAGAGATTAGAACAAGAATCGCCATGGCGAAGGTAGCCTTTAGCAAGATGAAAAACATAATAACCAATAAAAAGATGTCAATTGAAACGAGAAAAAGAGTGTTAAGGTGCTACATAGAACATGTACTTTTGTATGGATGTGAAACTTGGACAATGAGCAGTCAAGATGAAAAACATCTGATGGCTGTAGAAATGTGGTTTCTGAGGAGAATGCAAAGAATACCATGGACAGACAGAAAAACCAATGACCAAGTACTAAAGAAGACAAATAAAAATCGTAAATTGATTAGAGAAATTAGACGCAGGCAGTGAAAATTTTTTGGACATGTTATGAGAAGAAATAAACTGGAGAACTTGAAGACAACTGGCAATATCGAAGGGAACAGACCAAGGGGAAGACCGAGAAGTAAATACCTGGATGGCTTGGCCACATGGCATGGTCGAGACAGGAACACTGAGCTGATCCACGACTCTGGTGATCGAGTGAAATAGCGAGTCATGACCGCCCACGCTTTCCAGCATGGCACATGATGGATAGATGGAGTGAATCTTGGGACATGAATGAACAACTTAGAGCCTGGAAGAAAAGTGGATGTTGTTGTTGAGACGAATGTTGCTAATACCTTGGACTGCCAGAGTAAATAACAATGACTGCCTGAAAGAGGTTTATGAAGCTAGAACATTATACACAGCTATAAGACAGAGATAAATGTAAGTAGAACATTGTATTCAACTTTAAGAAAGCGACAAACGGCAATCATTGGTCATATACATAGAAGAGATGCAATGTGACAGCTGGAAAATTAAGTGGGGGAAGCGGCAGAGGCAGAACAAGGCATCAACAAACATAATCAAACAAAAACAAAGACACTTATCATTATCATGCGCCATGTCGATAAGCGTGAGCGGTCATGTTTTGCCATCTCACACGATCACCAGAGTCGTGGATCAGCTGTGTGTTCTTGTCCCGACCATGCCACGTGGCCAAGCCATCCAAATATTTGTTTGCTTCTCTGCCTCCCCCTTGTTCTTTTCTCCTCAATCTTGCCAGTTGTCACCAAGCTCTCTAGTTTATTTAATCTCATAACGTGTCCAAAACGTTTGACTGTCTATGTCTAATTTCTCTAATCAGTTTGCGGTTTTCATCTGCCTCTTGTAGGACTTGATCATTGGTTTGTCTGTTTGTACAAGGTATTCTTTGCATTTTCCTCAGAAACCACATTTCCACTGCTATTAGATGTTTTTCAACTTGTCTGCTCATTGTCCACGTATCAAGTCCATACAAAAGTATATCTTCTATGTAGCACCTCAACACTCTCTATTTTTTTTTTTTTTTTTTTTTTTTGCAATAGACATCTTTTTATTGGTCAATATGTTTCTCATTTTACAAAAGGCTATTTTTGCCAAAGCAATTCTTGTCCAAATCTTTCCAAGGCATCTGTCATCAAATGTTATGACTGTTCAGAGATAATTGTACCGATTCACTTGTTTAAGAATATTTCCATTTATCCTTATATTAAATTGTGGTATTTCTTTCTTCATACAGACGACCATAATCTGTCTTCTTACAATGTATTTCTAACCCTAGTTGTTCACTGTGTGCAATAACCGCATCCACTAAATGCTGCAGATCCTTTATCTGCAGATCCTGTATTTGCAAATCCTGCAAAAACCAACTGCGGGCGATTAGGAAGGCAATACAGAACGCCCTGTGTTCATTTATAACAATGATATGAGTGTTGGTAGTTCAGAAATCAATGGCAAACTACTGAAAGCAAGTGCCTATAAAATCACAATGTATTCCCTTGGTGAATGTCAACACAGTTTAAAATCACATTCAAAAAATGTTGGGGTTGATTGTGACTTCCTGTAAAGGACATGCAGCAAACTGTAATACTGGATGTTCTAAACTGGCGTTTCCTTTATTGTTAATTCTCTGTACGTAACCATGCATTTAAATTCACTTAACGGGTGAAACGAATTTAAACTTTGCATCCGCTCGACCCACCATTAAACGTGATGATTAGGCGCGGCAGAATCCCCTCCAGCCAAATTTACTCACTCATACACAACATGCACAGTTGTCACCCTCCCAGAACCTGCTCCTCTCCTCCTCCATGTTCACTCTAAAGCCAGGGGGATAATGAAGACCTTTAATTTTAGCCGAAAAATTGCTGTAAGAAATGTTATTAAGGCCGTCAAATTTTAATCACGACAGCGGGAACAAAAGGATGCCACCTCTGCCGTCTGACCTTTCCCCTCCAGCCTTGGTGTTAATCGAATAATGTGAGAACATGGAATACGTTAGGGACTCGTTTATAACTTTATAAGGACTTACTGGTGGTTAACTTCAAATAAAAAGGGGAGAGGGAAAGAGATAATAACATTTCTGTAATGTTTGCAATGGGTCGTTGGTTTATTTAGTGTTTTTCGCCAGCTGTCGAAAAATTTGCTTTTAATTGGGAATTCATAACTCTTTAGGGAATTCTGTAGGGTTCATGTCGAAGTTTGAAGTTGTGTGTGGTGCGTTACATTGTTCATATTGTGCATTTCTTCTTATGGCCCTATTAAGGTGTGTTGAGCCCAATGTTGATTAGCTGTGCCGTTAAAACATGAGTATAGCAAATTATCTAGGATTTTTAAAATCAGTCCAGTGTGGACTACGCTTGAGTTCCAAACCAGCGAACAGACAAAAATAATGTTTTTAAACTGGGAAGGTTAACCCGGTCAACAAACACCCGCAGAAGTCGGATGTGTCGGCCAAATTGCGAAAATACGGCAGCTCTGCTGTAAACTTACACAACTCAAATACGCCCAAAACAAACGCACGCAAAACATCCGATGAACGAAGAAGAGGAGAAATAAGGTATCTGTCATTTGATGAGGTTGTGTGACCAGTTCGCTTACATGACGCTGTCTTCGTCTGGGGCATGGTGTTATTTAATGGTGTTATAATTTTACCCGTTTTGCCAGAGATTTTTCCATGTGTATCAAGACACCAGAAACAGTGGTTATATCACATCAAAAGATGCATCAAACTGCGATTAACAACGAAAGGAAAATAGTTAAACTAAGTTGATTATTGTAAATATATAGGGGCGTGGCATCAGATGGAAGATTCGTGACAGAGGTTCAGAGTAGAATAAAGTTAGTTGCATATCATATGCAGGACGTTACAGTCAACCCCATTATATTTTAGCTGTTTGTGATTTATTGACATTTTACATTCAGTAGTGTGCCACTGCTTTCTAAACGACCAACACTCATACCATTGTATGAAAACCAGCGCAAGGCGATCTAAGAGCAGAATAGCATCAGCATCAACTGCATTTCAGAAAACGAAAAGTATTTTCTTCAATAAGTCTCTCTGAGTATCAGAAAGAGAGTGTTGAAATGTTATATAGAACCTGTCTTGCTGTATGGCAGTGAATCACGGGAAGCGAATGAGTACATTAGGAAGCGCCTGGGCGCAACAGAGGTGTGGATCCTGAGACGATTGTTGCGAATACATTGAACTGCCAAAGTGACTAACCACGACTGCATGAATTGATCCAGTGCCAACGGATAATATATCGGTATACTAGGGTAATCGAGTTATGTGTGTTGTTTCTTGGTATCTCCCGCAGTTTTAATGCTCAGTGAACGGAAATGTATATTATAATACTTGTTCATTTTATTGTGTACCATGTGTCGTCCAAACCAACTTTTTGTTTGCCAGTGAATCAGTTAAAGAGATTAATGACATTCGGACAGTATACAGAAGGATGAGAAAATGAAATTCGGACTTTATACAGAAGGATAAGAATGAGACGACGGCGTTCTTTTGTTATTTAATAAGAAGAGAGGCATTGGTGAATCTCGCGACAACTGGCAAGATGCTGAATGGACTGAAAAACGGTGACATGGAGAAACATCAATCAGAACACCAATGGCAGGGATCTGAGATGAGACATGAGCGCCTACGCCTGGGTGGATTCAAGATGTAATAGGTAATTTACACACAAAAACGCCAGTGACGGGACGTGGGGCTCTTGAAAAAAAGAGACGTTTCAGAAGACTTTTATGGGGGACAATTTCTGAATGGGAAAGATGATGATGATGATGATGATGATGATGATGATGATGGTGGTGGTGGTGGTGGTGGTGGTGGTGATGATGATGATGATGATGGTGGTGGTGATGATGATGATGATGATGATGATGATGATGATGATGATGATGATGATGATGATGATGATGATGATGATGATGATGATGATGATGATGATGATGATGATGATGATGATGATAAGTTTACCTAGGGCGTCAGGGTGCTATTGTAAGCAAAGTATTTCTTGTTAGCCGGCGCTGGGTATACACTGAGAAAACCTTTGAATAGTATAACTAGAAAAGTCTTCGTGTGGAATCCACAGACCAAAAGAAATAAAGGACGACACAAAACCACACGGAGAAGAAAAGTAGGAACAGAAACGAATAATAGGGCGAGAAATGCACTGGACAACTAATAATATGAGAGCTTGGAGTGAATTGGTTGAGAGCTATATTTTCCTCAGAAAGATAATTGTCCATGATCGACACCCATATAACAGTTAAAGTTACTTCCATGTCCTTCACATAAAGTCGCAGTCAACCCCAGTATATGTTGGTTATTTGTAATTCACTATCGTATACTTTCGTAATTAACGTGACGTTGCGCGAGAATTGGTAGCGGTTCTCTCCGCGTCGGTAACTTACGGGGTGTTTGAGCCGGTCGTTCAGAAATCAATGGCAAACTACTGAGCGTAATCTTGCCAAGAAATCAACAATCAGCTGAAAGATACTGATGTTGACAGGATGTCCTGTAAAGGATATACGAAAAAAAAATGCAAACAAGCATGGCCGAATGGATAAGAACGCTAGCTCTTAAACTGCCGGTGTAATGATACAGAGGTAGTAGGTTCAACTCCTACATCGGTGAGTTGTACTAAACAGTTTACTTCTCGTTCTTGACTTGGGGGAGTAAATTACAAGTACCTTTGAAGTCGAGGTGAGTCGAGGCCTCGACTGATTGCGAGAGACACTAGTAATAGGGACAGCTAACCCACTTGCAAAAAAATTAGTCCAGTCTGGATTATGCTCCAGTTGAAAGAGAACGAACAGAAAAAAAAATAATAGACAGACTTTACATTGAATAGTTTGCCATTGCTTTCCGTACGACCGACGCTCAGTAATAGACACACTTTACATTGAGTAGTTTGCCATTGCTGTCCGTACGACCGACGCTCAGACGACTTAAATTAGCCCAAGGCGGTCTGCTTCCGAATCGTCTCCTCTTGATTTTGAAACCTCTATTGTGTCGGCGAATTGTGAAACACCTTCCCTACCTCTTAGCCACGGGTCGGCACATACAACAGTAAAGGTTCTACTCGTGTAGGGCATTTCAACAACTTTCCTCACTGCTGTGTACAGCTTTCAGTTGGTCAGTATGTTTTCTCTCATATAAAAGACATTATGTGCCAATGAGATTATCATTTCTGCTACTATTTTAACTTTCTGACATTGTTCTCTTCCACGATTTGTGTCAATGATATGTTGAAAGAATACGTTTTATTCTCTGTGCGTAATTCTTAACCTCTTTTAATGCAAATCTCTCTCTCTCTCTCTCTCTCTCTCTCTCTCGCTCTCTCTCTCTCTCTCTCTCGCTCTCTCTCTCTCTCTTTCTCTCGTTCAATCTCTCTGTCTCTCTCTGCCACTCTCTCTCTGTCTCTCTCTCCTTCAATCTCTCTGTCTCTCTCTGCCACTCTCTCTCTGTCTCTCTCTCCTTCAATCTCTCTGTCTCTCTCTGCCAGTCTCTCTCTCTGTCTCTCTCTCTCTCTCACTCTCTCTCTCTCTCTCTCTCTCTATATATATATATATATATATATATATATATATATATATATATATATATATATATATATATATATATATATATATATATATATATATATATAGCTATATCGGATTCTGTTACGCGTCTGAAGACTATCGGACAAATAGTGCTAGACCCATATTTAATGGACCAATCGGAGCTCCCGGCATGACGTCATCAATATCCTCCCGATCGTCGTCACTTCCACTTTAGACTGGGGAAGCCTGGTAACCGAGGTTCAGTTTACAGATCAGGCTCGATACGGATTCGAACCACTGGTCATCAGGCCTGTAGGCTAGCGTCTAGACACTGCAATACCGCTTCTGCCACACATACATACACATCCCTTATTCGTTTGCACACGCATACACACACACGCACACACACACACACATCACACACACCACACACATCACACACACCTCACACATACACACCACACACATACATACCACACACATACATACCACACACATAAATACCACACACACCACACACATACCTCTCTCACACACACACACACAATACACACACACACAAACACACATCACACACACCACACACATACATACCACACACACCACACACATACCTCTCACACACACACACACTACACACACACACACATCACACTACACACACACTACACACACACACAGACACACACACAGACACACACACTAAACACATACACACAGACACACACACTACACACACACAGACACACACACTACACACACACAGACACACACACTACACACATACAGACACACACACTACACACACACAGACACACACACTACACACACACAGACACACACACTACACACATACAGACACACACACTACACACACACAGACACACACACTACACACACAGACACACACACTACACACATACAGACACACACACTACACACACACACGCACTACACACACACGCACACACACAGACACACACACACTACACACACACACTACACACACACACACTACACACACACTACAAACACACAGACACACACACAGACACACACACTACACACACACGCACACACACAGACACACACACACTACACACACACCACACACATATCTCACACACACACACACACACACCACACATACCTCTCTCACACACACACACACACACTACACACACACAGACAGACACACACACTACACACACACATACCACACATACCTCTCACACACACACACACAGACACACACACTACATACACACACCACACACACACACCACACAAGCCACAAACCACCACACACACGCGCGAAGGACACACTACACACACTCACAAATGCACACACACACACACACACACACACACACACACACACACACTTTCGTTAGCCCTAACATATTAGCTGGAAAATAAGCAATACAATGTAAACGTGACTAGTAAGACACCCTCCCCCCCCCCTTTTTTTTTTCTTTGTAAAACACACACACACACACAGACACACACACACAGAGACACACACACAGAGACACACACATTACACACACACACACACACACACACACACACACACACCTTTTCATCTCCTCTAAGACTCCAGTTTGGTGGAAATCTTAGCCGGAGCTCCTAAATTTGTTCTCTTCTGGCTCAAGGACTCTAGAAGCCGGCCCGCAACGGACAACCCAGAGTTATTAGCTCATTAGTTCAATTGAGCGAAAGTAATTGGCTCATTCTGCAATGTTTACCAATAGATTTACACGTTTGGAGCAAATAATAGAGTCCAGCGGCGGGAGGGACAACTGGAGCTTCAAGTTCAATAGTTTATTATATGGGTTGAATAGTTTTCTAAGTAGAAACTCCAACTTTATTTGGATCGCATTATTCAATTATTTCCTTGAAGGAGGAACCTCCAGGAAACACTGTTCTACCCGATACAATTTAGGGTATTTGAGAACCGCCGGAGCCATCAAAGAAACAGTTAACCATCTCTATACCATTAGCTGCCGGCCCTGAGGTCTCGTGTTCAAATCCTCATCAAGATTTTTAATTTATATTCTAAATTGAGCTAGGCTCCCAGGCCAATCTAGCCTAAAGTGGGTACTAGAATATGTTATGGGAAGTAAATGCGGTCGACCAAATATTGAAAGCATCGCCCACGGAGTGGAGATTTGTGTATAACCCTATGGGGCTAGCACTATATACCCAATACACTTCAAGGACTGGAAATGGTCTTTTCATTGTGTTACTGTCCATATCGAGAGACTGACCTTGCATTTCTTTACAACTGCGTATTCTTTCCTGACGGCCCGATAGTCAAGTTTTCCAATCCCCGATAGTCAAGTTTTCCAATCCCCGATAGTCAAGTTTTCCACTCCCCGATACTCAAGTTTTCCACTGCCTGGAAGTCAAGTTTTCCACTCCCTAGTAGTCAAGTTTTCCGATTCCCGATAGACAAGTTTTCCACTCCCCGATAGTCAAGTTTTCCACTCTTCGAGAGTCAAGATTTACCACTCCTTGGTAGTCGAGTTTTACCACTCCACGGTAATCAGGTTTTACCACTCCCGGGTAGTCCAGTTTTACAACATCACGATAGTCAAAATACACCACTCCCTGATAGTCAAGTTTTCCACTCCCCAATAGTCCAGTTTTACCACTCCCTGGAAGTCAAGTTTTACTACTCCCCGGTAGTCAAGTTTTACCACACCCTGGTAGTCAAGTTTTACCCCTCCACGGTAGTCATGGTTAACCACTCCCCTGTAGTTAATTTTAACCACTCTCTGGTAGTCAAGTTTTACCACTCCACGGTAGTCAAGTTTTCCCATCTCCGGTAGTCGAGTTTTCCAATCCCCGTAGTCAAGTTTTCAGTTTTCCCATCCCTAGTAGTCAAGTGTTAAAAATCCCCGGTAGTCAAGTGTTCCAATTCCCAGTAGTCAAGTTTTCAGTTTTCCAATCCCCAGTAGTCAAGTGTTCCAATTCTTCTTAAACCATCATATTATTATTATTATTCATCATCTTCTCCTTCTTCTTCATTTGCATTATATGGATACATATATATAATAAGTTAGCAAAGGAAACTAAGTAATAGTCCCTTATACAGGCCTAAATTGCACTGGACAAATGGTGCCAGACCCATGTTTTTGTAGGCCAAACGGCACACAGTGGCTGATGTGGTCGTGATAACACCGACCGCGTTACTCTCCCAGACATTTCCTGGTGCACCTTATCAGACAGTCCATCTACTTCCTATAGTACCTTGCGGTGTAGGACAGCGTGGGGGGGGGGGGGGAGAGAGTCTTGAACCTGATAAATTAAAGCCGCCTGGCTAGTGCAGACGCCGCCAGTTGTGCAGGTTAAGTTTTCCTTCCCCCCCCCCCCCCCCATTCCCCCTCCGAGAAAAAAAATCCATACCTTACCAGGATTTGAACCCTGGTCTTCCGAAGGAGTACCCTTCATTTTAGCAATTCGGCCAGACAATCCTCCTTATAAGACATTAATAAATAAAAACAACTGAAGGTCCTCGATATGTACTGGGCGTGTTACAGAACCGTAGGCAGTAGGAAATCCTCATAAGTAGGCCGTAATTTCGCACTGCTTGGGCAAAATGTCAAAACATTGAAACAACCGCCTACAGTGGAATAATATGTATATGTAAATGCATATAAAGTGTCCATAAGAATAGTCTATGGAATGCTATGCAGGAAGCTGGAATACCAAGGAAGTTAATCAACATGACCAGACTATGCATGGAAGATACTTATAATATAGTAACATATAAAGGCAGGAAATCAGACCCTTTCCAAATAACATCTGGCTTGAAACAGGGTGATGCACTATCGCCGGTACTCTTCAATCTGGCTCTAGAGAAAGTTGTAAGGAAGGTAAAGGAGGAATGTGCTATTGGAGGAACATCCAGACTACTTGGTTATGCAGATGATATAGATATTATAGGGGAAAATGAACAAAAGACATTAGAAATATTGACTCACTTAAAGGAAAAAGCCCAACAGATGGGGCTGGTTATCTACCAAGATAAGACAGAGTCTATGGTAATTTCAAGAGACGGAATGGCTAAAAACTCTGGCCACATACAAATAGATAATATGACCATTAAAAGAACGGAAACATACAAATACCTGGGTATTTTCTTCAACTGCTCCAACATCATAAGGGAAGAAATACAAAATAGAATCAATTCTGGAAATAAGATATACTATGCACTACAACATCTACTAAAATCAAATGCGCTATCTCATAACACCAAAATCGCAATATAAAAAACACTGATCAGACCAGTTGTGCTGTATGGCTCTGAAACCTGGAGTACAACGAAAGGAGACGAAGCCTTGTTACAAACCTTTGAGAACAAAATTTTAAGACGCATCTTTGGACCCATTAGGGATACACAAAGTGGAGAGTGGAAAAGAAGAAGTAACAAAGACATTTATGATCTGTTTAAGTCCCTGCTAATCACTGGTATCATGAAGGCTAATAGACTACAATGGCTGGGGCATATAGAAAGAATGGAAGATAATAGGGAAACAAAACTCGCTTACACTCAGGAAATAAATGACCGTAGACCCCGAGGTAGACCAAGAAGGCGGTGGAGAGATAATACATATACAGACCTACAAGCACTTGGAATCAACGACTGGCAAGAGAAGGTCCACCAGAGAGACGAATGGAGACGGATTGTATTTGCAGCAAAGAACCTCAATGGCTCGGAACGCTGAAGAAGAGGAAGAAATGCATTGTCGTGGCATATATTGCGGTTGTGGCGTGGAATAATAGGTCTTCGCTTATTCTAGGCTATATCATAATTAAGAAGGTGAGCAGTTCCCTCCATTGCTGTCTTTTCTTACCAGAAAACTCTGACAATTATCATCTGTCCGTTTGTTCAGCATAGGTCAGATCTAATTATAGCATTATGTTGTTGTTTGTTGTTTGTATGTTTATTGTTGTTAATGTTTGTTGCTGTTTGTTGCTTGTTGTTAGTGTTTTGTTGTTGGTGATGTTTGATGTTGCTGTATGTTCCAGTGGTGTGATGTTGCTGTTGCTGTGGTGCTGGCTATGGTGTTTGATGTTGTAGTTGTGGTGATGGTGATGCTTGTGTTGTTTGTTTGTTGTTGTGGTGGTGGTGGTGGTGGTGGTGGTGGTGATGATGATGATGATGATAACGATAATGCTCTCCAAGTTAACAAAGGAAAACATACAGACTAGTGTACAAAACCGGTGTTATGTAACGATCTAATATTGATGTGGAAATCAAGGGAAAACCACCACATTAATTTTTCGAGAGTAAGTTTATTTGAATAACGAAGACACAAACAATAGATTGCACGATTTATTGCCTGGCATAATTCGTTGCATCTCATCGGGTAAATACTGCAGAATTCACACAACATAAAGTGAATTAATTAGATAAACCCTTCAAGCTGAAATATACACCTATTCACACAGTAGTGTCAATTGTCTACCACAGTAATTTTAAGCTGACTAACATGTCTTTCTGTTTGCACAAATCTGGCTTGCGTAGATTAATCATGATTGCTTCTGCAAACTTTAACAAGCGAGTATTTTGTGTGTTAAACATCTTCATTTCACCATTCACACTGAATAACGTGACACAAAATAGAAAGCATCAGTGTTCACTGTTTGTCATATATCTTTAGTACATCGCTTAATACGTGTTGGGGTGTCCATACATCACTACAACAGCATTGATACGTGGTAGAGCTTCCGTAGATCTTTAGAACAGTATTTGGTACGTGTGAAGTTTCTATAGATCTTTAGAAGGGCATTATATATACTTTAGAACACTATTTGATATGATGTGAGTGAGGTTTCTATAGATCTTCAGAGCAGCATTTGTTACTTGGTGCCATTTCTATTGATCGTTAGGGCAGTCTTTGATACGTGGTTCTTTTTGTATATATCTTTAGAGCAAAAATTCATGCGTTATGAAGTTTCTCAAGATCTTTACAGCAGCATTTCATACGTGGATAAGTTTATATAAATCCGTACTGGGCTGCTTTGGTAATGAACGATTTAATGAAAGGAGAATGCCAAGTTGAAGACGTATCGCTAACTGCTGCTCATCCATGGATTTAATAAATATTATGTCGTCATGGATGCTGAGAGTGCGTGATTGTGAAATTGTAATTGGGCCATAATGGTGGCTGTATCCAAGGCACGTTCTTTGCTCATAATCCTCATTGGCTGGATCCTGGGTATGTCCGGGGGATTTATAGTGTTGCTTCCGCGCATGTCCTCTAGGAGTGAAGTTGCAAATTGACGAGGAGACAGTTGAGAAGCTGCCCCCGTTAGAGGGATCATGCCGCCTGCTGGTATTGACGATGGACTCCTGATTCCATTTGGAGCAGCCAGAAAGTAGCCAGGAATAGTGCTGAAGGTGGACCTGTGGATAAAGAAGGGTGTCGTTTGTTAGACTTAGTCACAAGATGAACGGTTTAGCACAGATAAACCTTACTACATAGACGTGTAGTTGATTGATGCTCAAATGGACAAAGGAAATAAAATAATATTTAATAAATGTACAGATGTGTTCCGTTTGCTTGTTCATCTTCCATGTCTCTGCACCATATAATAAGTAAAGTAAAGTAAAGTAAAGTAAAGTAAAGTAAAGTAAAGTAAAGGGAGTCTAGATAATGACTACGCAATTAAAGTATCTAATTCAACTGAAAATTTATACATAGACATACACACTTACGCACACAGAGAGAGAGAGAGAGAGAGAGAGAGAGAGAGAGAGAGAGAGAGAGAGAGAGAGAGAGAGAGAGAGAGAGAGAGAGAGAGAGAAGTATGTCGTATTTAAAAGAAATTAAAAACCAAATACAGAAGCCTTATGAAACTAAATGTTAAAAGAACGTTGACTGATTAAACAAATAAGAGACAATTCAAATATTTTAACAATAATAAACGATATCGCCTGCTTTCGTCCGCTGAAGTGAGACAAAGACTTATTATCCTTTATTTCTCCGTGCACTCCGGCCTATAAAATATGATGGTCCCAGCGGACCGACGACCCACAACATATTCCTGCTATGGGGCATGTTTTTATCGGGCGCGTTGGCGTTGAGACGTCTCTCAACCGGGTACCAAGGTGACATCTCTAAATGAACTGTTCTAAATTTCACCTTTCCCTCATAGAGCTCGGAAATCAACGGGGTGTGTACAACTGGTACTGTAACGTCACATCAGTTTACAGGACTATTAGGACAACGGGGTGTGTACAACTGGTACTGTAACATCACATCAGTTTACCGGACTATTAGGACAACGGGGTGTGTACAACTGGTACTGTAACATCACATCAGTTTACAGGACTATTAGGACAACGGGGTGTGTACAACTGGTACTGTAACGTCACATCAATTTACAGGACTATTAGGATGCTTTAGGCGCTCGCTCGCTTTGAACTCAAGCGTAGTCCATACACACTATTTATAGTAGTGCTGGACTGAATTTTGCGTGTGGATTAGCTTTCCTTATTAACAGTGTCCCTCGCCATCCAGCGAATCCACTCCAACTTCAGAGGTACTTGTAATTTACGTCCCCAAGTCAAGGACAATAGGTCAACATTTTAGTCTAACTTCCGGTGTAGGGGTTGAACCCCTTACTTCGGTATCAGCACACCGGATGTTTAAGGACACGCGTTCTTATCCATTCGGCCATGCTGACCTACATATTAGGATTAACCTGGGCAATATTCAATCTGAAGAAAATAAACGGTTAAAAGGGGCAAGCGTATGGCTTGCCAAAAGCGTCGCACAAAGGACGAATTCCGTATCTCCCCGATAACCCCCGGGAATCTCTTTAGAAAAATGAACTCGTTAACCGAACGATGTAGCTGGAAATCGAAACCACAACCTTCGGAACGCGAGTCAACTACTTTGCCAAAGAGACTCCCAGTCTGAAGAAGGACACGCCGAGGCTGCTGACTGAAACGATGGCAGGTGTGAGTTTACCTGTTGCTGTAGACGGTTGCCACCTGAGCCGTGGAGATTGCCGAGTGCGACAACGCCATCATTGGGTGTACCCCAGTCAGGTTGGGAAACCGACTGCCCCAGATGGACTCTAGCGGAGAATGCATCCCAAATGGACGGGTCATGCTGATCATGTCACTGATGGTCGCTGGAGAGTCTGTGGCCATATACGTGGGGCTGTCCCGTCCAAGTGCCTTTTCTCGTTTCCTCCATTTAGCCCTGCGATTCTGGAACCATACCTGTTGAGAAAAATGTCAATGCGAAAGTGTTGTCTCAGTTAATTCTTAATACACAATGGGTTATTTGCAGTTACTTAAAAATAGGTCCCAAATTTACCACACTCCGTTTAAGCTGGCCTTCGCGTGTTACGGGTACCCTTTGGAGAAGCAAAGAATGGGAAACGGTTACCTACCATGCGTGTCGTAATAGCCGACTCAGGAAGCTCCGTCTGTGAGTTACCAGAACCCTAACGGGAGCAACGAGTATTAACACTGCACCTTACCACACGACGGCTAAGAAGAATTATGTCAGTGTGTTATCGGGACAGGCAAGGGAAGCAAAGAATAGTGGCACTGCAGTCTATCAGGCATGTCGTAATAGACGGCTAAGGAAGAGCTGTGCTTAGGGTTGGCTACCCTACCACGTCAAAACATTCGGCCACAAAATTCAACCAGCCATGAACAAGCCGCACAATGAATAAAGAATGACTCCGCCAACCAAGAGGACGGTAAGCTCTTCTAGATGAGCTATGTCGCTTGCGGAGAGTCCGGAAAGATCTAACCCACACGAAGAAGATAATTACAGACAGACAGCAGCAGGTCAGCATGGTAGAATGGATTAGAACAGTTGTCTTAAACACCCGTTGTGCCGATGCCGAGGTAAGTGGTTCAACCCCTACACCGAACAGCTGGACTAAAACGTTGACCAGCCGTCCTTGACTTGGGGACGTAAATTACAAGTACCTCTGAAGTCGGAGTGGATTCGCCTGATGGCGAGGGACACTGTTAATAGGGACAGCTAACCCACACGCAAAATTCACCCCATCACTACTATAAATAGTGTGTATGGACTACGATTGCGTACAAAGCGAGCGAGCGAGCGCAAAAAAAGACAAACAGCCGCAAGAAATAGCAGAAGATAGGCGGCTTTGGCGTGGTTGTGTTGATGGCCTATACCCCTCTGGGGAATAAGGGAATACAGGAATCAAGGACAGAAGAAGAAGAAGACTTAAGGTGGCCCCAATAGGTAAGACTCAAGTCCAGATCGCATACCATTTATGGCTGATACTCAACTGCAATATTTCTACTAGCCACTTCAGATTATCCATATAGAGGTAGATAGGAGAAGTTTAATACAGGAGAGCCTAGCAAATGATACCACAACAACAAGTTTGAGTATAGACGTGGAGGCAGTCACTGCTGCTTTCCGCTGGCTTGAGGACAAACAGGGCACACATGTCATGATTGTAACGGACTCAAGGAGAAAGCTTAGAAAGGTGAAGACAGAAATGCTTCGTGCGGAGTGACATGCTTCAATTTTTAAAACATCAAAGTTAGAGAGCATCTCTTTTATGTTTTCCCAGGATTTTCTGGCGTGGCGGGAAACTACCCGACTGATAGATTGGCTAGGTCTGCTCCGCTATGTGGGGTATTGTCCACCATAAGGTAGAGAGCAAGAGGGAGATAACGATACAAGTGGGAATGTAACATCAAGAAATGGACAAACAGCAGTCTGACAGAATCTACAATCATGGCGCGAGACAGACAGTGTTGATGATCCAATGCAGTCAGCCTTCACTGCGGAGACGGTACTAGACGGGAAGTGCGTCACACCTGTTGTTAACCTCAGAGGTCAATGTGTCCAGCATGCATCTGTATAAGATTGACTTTCTCTAGACATATTCTATCCTAAGTAACGAACTCTATCTACCCGTGGGTAGGTTTACTTCCTCAACACACATTCCATCCAAGGTAACGAGCTTTATCTACCCGTAGGTAGGTTTACTTTCTCTAGACATATTCTATCCAATGGTAACATGTTCTATCTACTCGTGGGTAGGTTTACTTTCCTGTCCCTAATACGTAACCGTGACTTTGCACATTGATGTCACGTGCTTAACACTCTTGATATCCTAACAACAATAGTGACAGGTTACAGGACAATGGAATGGTTATTGTGGTTAATGTAATTTCGATCTCACTTTTAACGTTTTCATTTGAAGCCCCATCGTATTACACAAGTATTTGTGGTTTCCTCTTTGTTTTCCATATTTTCAAACTGCCTGTCTTGTCGAAATCAATTTCCTATTTTCCAGGGAGTGAGTAAACATCCTCTCCCTTCCTGGTTCCTCCCCCAAGGATGTGCTCACGAGTTTAATTTGACGCTATAGACTGAAGCCACTTGATCAGTGGAAGACTCTTACGGTGGATTATGAGCAGCCGAGATGAGAAAGACGCGGGAAAATCGTTAAATTGAGGGCTGTGTCGGGTTGAAATTATTTTTTAAGCTTTATACAGGCATGGGCTGGAGGCAGACTTCGTGGTATTAAAGGGAAATTGAGAAGTCTGCAAACTACGTGATGGGCATTCTCAGTGTTAATTGATAGCTCATCGCAGGCGTGAATGGGTTAATATTGCTTGTAAGGGAGAAAAATGTATAGGCAATTAACATAACGTCACGTGTGAGTTATCTGGATTAGTAATATATTCTTTCCGTGTTAAGAAATATATATTTGCATGCCGTTTGAATAAACTGTAATCAATCCCATAAATTATTGGCCGTTTATGTTTTAATTGTGATACTGCGTTTCACTAACCCAGAAGCCACCGACGCTGATGACTCCTTGCATGTAGATTCTAGTGTACGGATCTCTTACCTCATATAAATTCCTGTATAAATGTGAGAGCTGGACACCCACGGCTGACAATGAACAAACTATTTAGACTGCTAGTACAACGGACATAAAACAAGCATAATCCTTTACTATAGTCTAGCTCAGGGGGATGACGTCTGGCCGAGTGGCTGGAATGCCAGACCTAAATCGGCAGACCCGAGTTAGAATCATCGGTAAGGCGATGGATTATTTTATGTCGTGGGGGGGGGGGGAGAGATATGCGTTATTGCAGTTGAAAATGAGCTACGCTGATTATGTCATGAGCGCGGTTGAACGCCTACGTTCGTCGTCTCGCTAAGTGAATGGGAGTTTGCGAGTTTGCTCCTTATTCCTCCGTGCACTCAGGCCTACAGAATGTGGTGTCCCTATCACATCACAGACCTATAGTCAGGTTCATGCTTCCGGGCATGGTTCTCTTGTAAAGGTATTCAAACCACTCTCTTTATCATCTGTCTGTGAATTCGATGCGTCATGTTATACCTATGATATGTATGATGCCGTTACGGGCCATGTCTCTTCCAGCCATCTGCTACTGTGGACATGAAGGCAATAAAAATCTACACATACCAGAAGAAATCACGTCAATAGATAGTGAAGTGAAACTTGCCTGGTCCAAGAATATTATAAAGCTTGACTCGCTGTCACAGAAAATAGTCCAAGCTGAGGCCATTTGTTATATGCTGTTGTTACTTTTCATTTGATAGTTACAGCTTGTCATTAAGTGATTTATTATCATCAACATATTTGTGCAATTCTATATATATATTTTGCTTCATTCTTTAATCCTTGTTCTTTAAAGCTTTTTATCTTTCGTTTATGTCAATGTCTTAGAGACATTGTGCTGCTCCGTTTATTCTTCTATGGTAACTTGTATGTAATATGTACAGCACTCTAGTGGTACCCTGTCTTGTTCATATGTCTAACACTCTAATGGTATCCTGTGTTGTTCATATGTATAGCACTCTAATGATATCCTGTGTTGTCCATATGTATAGCACTCTAATGGTATCCTGTGTTGTTTATATGTATAGCACTCTAATGATATCCTGTGTTGTTCATGTGAATAGCACTCTAATGATATCCTGTGTTGTTCATATGTATAGCACTCTAATGGTATCCTGTGTTGTTCATGTGTATAGCACTCTAGTGGTATCCTGTGTTGTTCATATGTATAGCACTCTAATGGTATCCTGTGTTGTCCATATCTCTAGCACTCTAATGGTCGCCTGCTAGTCACGTGGTATGTGTTGGAATTTACTTTTTATTGACTGTGGCTTCCAGATCAAGCCAGCCTGTAACAGGTACCAGAAATATCCCGAACAATAAAGGCGTCCTGCATGATATTGACCTTGTCGAGTGCGGGTTAATGGATTTAAAAATATGAGACAAGCACCGTATGTCTAATATGTACCAAAGCGTGTAAGCAAAAGGAATCTTTACTTTTAATGTATCATCATGTGTCGTGGCGATAAGCGTAGGCGGTCATGTTTCGTCATCTCACGCGATCACCAGAGTCGTGGATCAGCTCTGTGTTTTTGTCTCGATTTTGCCATGTGGCCAAGCCATCTAGGTATTTATCTCTTTGCCTTCACCTTGCTCTTTAGCCCTCAATCTTGCCAGTTGTCACCAAGTTCTCCAGTTTGTTTCTTCTCATAGTGTGCCCGAACTATCTTGACCGTCTACATCTAATTTTTTTAATCAGCTTACGGTTTTCATTTGGTTCTTTTTTTTTATTTGGTTCTTGTAGGACATGTTCATTGATTTTTCTGTATATGTATAGCTACGCAAGGGTGCAGTCACTTGTGAAGCAGCCAGGACTGCAAGAGCTGTGAAGAAAAGGCAGGACAGAAAAACCACTGCAGGAGATCTTCCTTCTGGAACGTCAAGCATTCTTTGCCCACATTGTCAAAGAACATTTCGAGCCAAAATAGGCCTTCTCGGTCATCTTAGAACTCACGGCTCCACACTTTCAACCCCACTGGATGAAATGAATGGTCATCATCATTCTTGATGGACAAACAACATGTGTATAGTATTCTTTGCATTTTCCGCAAAACCGCATTTACACTGTCACCAGATGTTTGTCAGCTGTCTGCTAATTGTCCACTTTTAGTAACCATATATATAATACATTTGGAGTCAAGAAAAAGATCCTTTTATTATAAATTTTCTATATTATTTATTATGTTTATTAAATTCGGCGAAATCAGGTTGTCTATTTTGTTTATTTTTAATTTTCATATAATGATAGAGGCGAACGTTAAATATCCCGTGGCAGTTGGAAATTGCAAAGAGCAGGCATTAAGACTTTTACTCTGGCAAAATTGTAAAGATCTGCCCGCGGCTGGACAAAGCCCATTACCTTGGATAGAATCGGTCTAGAGTCTAGAGTGCTAGAGGGAGTACACCTGACACAGATGTATGCCGAAGTCGGATACACTGACCTTTGCGGTGGATAACCAGGTGTGATGCACTCCATCGAAAGAGGAACGAATAAAAAGAAGAAATCGTGGATGAACAATAGCAAAGAAGAAGGAAATTGAGCATAACGACTTTGAATTTTACACTATAATACTTTGGTTTTTCCCAAATCCGTAGTTTGCCATTATCCATGGAAACCCTGAAGAAGTCAGACAATCCTCACTTAACAAAACCTCTATCGTGTCCACGTGACTGCTATCAAACTAATCACTCTGCCATTGGTCTTTAACCATTAACACTTAGCGCTGACCCCTACTGGGTCATCACTGCCCCTATGAAAAGATCATTCCCCTCCTTGCCCAGATATCCTGGACCTCCTGGTCAGCTGGAGTCACTACAAAGGGGACCGTGGTTGGTGTTGTTTTCCACCTTAATCTGCCCACTCCAGGTAGGCGCTTGTTTTCTAAAAGCTTCAGCTGGATCTAACAACTCCACAAGAGACTACCAAGCTGGGGTTCAGGTTTATAATATCGTTAGTTCATTAGCAGTGTTCAACATTGGACTGCACAGAATTCAGCACTCAATAGAGAGGGATCATGAGAACTAACCCAGGGAGTCGCCCCGTCAACATGCCAGCTAGAGAAATAAATCTCTGGATTGTTGGCTCGTGATCAGCTTAACTTCTGGCCCGCTGAGAGGACTCACGTTAGAATAGCGTTAATTAACATAAGGACGTACATCAGGTGACGATCGGCGGAGGTGAAAATTCCTGGATTATGAACATCCTTAATGTGGTGGTTGTCACCTGGGGCAACATGCCAACCCGATAAACTGTTGCGATGGATATCATGGAGCTTACAACTGAGGAAACCCAGTAATTACAATTGATACGCTTCGAGCGATTGTAATTGTTGACGGGTGAGTGGATTTACGAAATGAAACATTGTTTCTATCTGTATTGTGTTATTGTAGCTCCGTGCTACAAACAAGCGGATTTAAATACCTGGAGTCAATTTTCACTTCACATGGGGGAATGGATAGAGAAATTAACACACGCTGCGCAAAGACAACTCATGTACTGGGACAACTCTCGCTAGTTCGTATCTTATAACTACTAAATAAAATCTCATAAAAACTATTTCTTGGCAGACATTATGCTACCAGTGTCAAACATGGACACTTACTGTAACTAATGAGCGTAAAAACATAACAACAGTGATGAGATGTCATAGAAAAGCTGCGGGAGTAACCGTGAAAGACGGGATTGGCAAAAAGGAACTTAGAGGAAGACTACATCTGAAACCATTTACACACTTCATTAAAGATCAACGGATGAAATGATTTGACCACCTCACAAGAAAACCCTGGTACCATCTGCCACAAAGAGTCACACTGAATAAATATAATGGATACAGAGACAGGGATAATCCAAGTAAAAGATAGAGTGCTGGACTCAAAAACAATATTAGAGAACTGAATACCAACTTATAGAGCGCAGAGAATGTGCAGACAAAACATACTTACATCGTCTACGGACATTTCTTTGAGATAACTGGAAGAAGAAGAAGAAGAAGAAGAAGAAGAAGAAGAAGAAGAAGAAGAAGAAGAAGAAGAAGAAGAAGAAGAAGAAGAAGAAGAAGAAGAAGAAGAAGAAGAAGAAGAAGAAGAAGAGACAGACAGACAGACAGACAGACAGACGGAAGAAAGGAAGGAAGGAAGGAAGGAAGGAAGGAAGGAAGGAAGGAAGGAAGGAAGGAAGGAAGGAAGGAAGGAAGGAAGGAAGGAAGGAAGGAAAAACAGACAGATGGTAGGAGGGAGGGTGAGACAGACAAACAGACAGAGAGAGGGAAGGAGGGACAGACAGACAGACAGACAGACAGACAGACAGACAGACAGACAGACAGACAGACAGACAGAGAAAGCGAAATGTGGCGCTCCGGAAAATAGAAACAACCACGCAACGTCCAGTATATTAATACACGTAACATGAGATGTCATAAAACAATACAACAGCATGTTCACAAAATACATCACAATTTGTGTGTGTGTGCGCGCGCGTGTGTGTGAGTGTGCTCGCGTGTGAGTGCGCGTGCGTGCGTGTGTGTGTGTGTGTGTGTGCGTGTGCGTGCATGTGTGTGTTTGACAAACGTCTGTCTTACCTGAACTCTGGCTTCACTGAGGTCAAGGGTCATGGCCAGCTCCTCTCGCATGAACACGTCAGGGTATTGCGTTTTCTCAAAAGCTCTCTCAAGCTTGTGTAACTGGAAGGAAGTGTCCGCGTGAAATCATTTTCAACTGACGTATGCAAAGACATTATAAAATGTGCAAAACGTAACGATCGCTACTGTGGCTAGAAAACTACGGAGGTCATTTTTTTTTACCAGCAACGTCTGTTTGTGATACGAGTTAAGACAAGAACCGACACCCGTGGGAGTCTCCGTGGTGAAGTCGTCAAGCCGTCTTACTCGAGCTCCGAAGGTTGTGGGTTCGATTCCGGGCCGAGTCCTTCGGTTCACGGGTGCATTTTTTCGGAGACTCCTGAGGATCGTCGCTGGAGCTACGGAGTTCGTTCTTTGTGCGACGCCTTCCGCGCTGCGGAAAGAGACTGAGCCATATGGGATAAAAACCCGGTGCAATGAAGTCGACCCTGTCGACTTTTAAGCTTTTGTTTTTAAGGGACACCACACCACTTAAGGCGATTGCATACGAGTTCTGCGCCCAACTTTAACAACCGGATAACGGTTCAGATGTGTCTGCTTATATGTCCGTCTGGCCGTTCCTTGGGGTAAGGAAGGTCAGCCACACCCTGCCCCGCCATTATCTCCAGGCCGTGATGGCGTAGATGTGCTTCCACACGATTCACACGATCTCAATGCCTTATCATGCACCAACCAATAGATCTCCCATCCGTGTAGACCCTGCCAACAGATCTGCTTAGTCGTGTCCCAACCCACCAGCACGTCTTAGTGAAAAGACTTAATGGATGCTCCCGATCTGTGATTGTTGAATATGTAAGCCACTCTGCGCGATTGGAACAAAACGGGGAACCAGTAATAGGACACGTGGACAATACGGTAAACCAGTAATCCATCCATCCATTACGTGCCGTGCCGGTAAGCGTGGACAATTATGATTCGCCATTTCACTCGATCACCAGAGTCATGGATCAGCTCAGTGTTCTTGTCTCGACACTACCACGTGGTCAAGCCATCTAGGTATTTACTTCTATGTCTTTCTTTTGTTCTCTTCCCCTCGATCTTGCCAGTTTTCACCAAGTTCTCCAAATTATTTCTTCTCATAACATGCCCAAAAAATTGTGACGATCTACGTCTAATTTCTCTAATCAGTTTACGATTTTCATTTGCTTCTTGTAGAACTTGGTCATTGGTTTTTCTGTCTGTCCATGGAATTCGTTGCATTCTCCTCAGAAACCACATTTCCTCAGCCATCAGATGTTTTTCAGCTTCACTGCTCAATATCGACGCTTCACATCCATACAAAAGTTCAGGTTCTATGTAGCACTTCAACACTCTTTTTCCCGTAGCAATTGACATCTTTTTATTGGTCAGTATGTTTTTCATCTTGCAAAAGGCTACCTTCGCCATGGCTATTCTTGTTCTAATCTTTTCAAGGCATCTCCCGTCAGATGTTATGACTGTTCCGAGATAACTGTACCGATTCACTTGTTGAAGAATATTCCCATTTACTTGTATATTTTTGTGGTATTTCGTTCTTCCTAGTGACGGCCATAATCTGTATCTTCTTACAATTTAATTCTAACCCTAGTTGTTCACTGTGTGCAGCAAGTGCATCTACTAAATACTGCAGATCCTGCTCATTGTCTGCATTCAACACTGTAACATCTGCATATCTAATGTTATTGATGTTTCTTCCTCCAATGATGATTCCTTCCATATCTTCTACATTTCTGAAAATATTTTCACTGTACAGGGAAAAAAGATCTGAAGACATTACACATCCCTGTCTCACACCTCTCTTAATAGGTTGATATAGACCTACTTCATTATCAATCCTTATAGCAGCTTGTTGTTTCAATTGTATGTTTTTTATAAGTTTAATGTCTTTCCCATCAATCTATTCCAAAATCTGTCTGTCTGTCTGCCTATGTTTCCATCCCTTTCTATTCGTCTTTATGTTGCCCGTTCGTCTATCAGGCTGCATATTCGTTTGATATCCTGTCTGTCTGTCTGTCTGTCTGTCTGTCTGTCTGTCTGTCTGTCTGTCTGTCTGTCTGTCTGTCTGACTGTCTGTCTGTCTGTCTGTCTGTCTGTCTGATATTGTACCTGCAACGTGGTGAACGTTGTCCGGCTCCTTCTGATCTTCCTTCCCTTGCCGAAGTTGTCATCGATGCAGTTTTCGTTTTCCGTGAACTCACACTGCAACCTGTCGATATAAGTCAACACTGAGGTTCTAGGTATTCTGTAGCGGCCACGATACACAGATATAACACACACACACACACACACACACACACACACACACATATATATATATATATATATATATATATATATATATATATATATATATATATAACCATCAGCAGAGAGGCAGACAGAGACATGCATACATACAACCAAGAAGAGAGGCAGACAGACATACATACAACCAAGAAGAGAGGCAGACAGACATACATACAACTACGTTGAGAGGCAGACAGACATACATACAACCACGTTGAGAGGCAGACAGACAGACATACAACCAAGCAGAGAGGCAGACAGACATACATACAACCACGCGAAGAGGCAGACAGACATACACACAACCACGCGGAGAGGCAGACAGACATACATACAACCGATAAGAGAGGCAGACCGACATAAACACAACCATGCGGAGAGGCAGACAGACATATATACAACCGATAAGAGAGGCAAACCGACATACACACAACCACGCGGAGAGGCAGACAGACATACATACAAGCAAGAAGAGAGGCAGACAGACATACACATAACCAAGCAGAGAGGCAGACAGACATATATACAACCACGCAGAGAGGCGGAAAGACAGATATACAACCTCGCAGGGAGACAGACAGACAGATATACAACCACGCAGAGAGGCAGACAGATATACATACAACCACGCAGAGAGGCAGACAGACATACATACAACCACGTAGAGAGGCAGACAGACATACATACAACCACGTAGAGAGGCAGACAGACATACATACAACCACGTAGAGAGGCAGACAGACATACATACAACCACGCAGAGAAGCAGGCAGACATACATACAACCACGCAGAGAGGCAGACAGACAGACAAACATACATACAACCACGCAGAGAGGCAGACAGACAGACAAACATACATACAACCACGCAGACAGACAGACAAACATATATACAACCACGCAGAGAGGCAGACATATTTACATATATGCAGCCGAGCGGAGAAGCAGACAGACATAGATACATATATACACCCAAGCCGAAGGCAGACAGACATACATACAACCATGCAGAGAGGCAGACAGACATATATACAACCACGCAGAGAGGCAGACAGACATACACACAACCACGCAGAGAGGCAGACATACATACATGCATACAACCACGCAGAGAGGCAGACAGACAGACAAACATATATACAGCCAAGCCGAAGGCAGACAGACATACATACAACCATGCAGAGAGGCAGACAGACATATATACAACCATGCAGAGAGGCAGACATATTTACATATATGCAGCCGAGCGGAGAAGCAGACAGACATAGATACATATATACACCCAAGCGGAGAGGCAGACAGACATATATATAACCAAGCTGATAGGCAGACAGACATATATACAACCAAGCGGAGAGACAGACAGAAGACATAAATACAACCAAGAGGAGAGTCAGACAGACATATATACAACCAAGCGGAGAGGCAGACATATATGCAGACAGACAGAAGGATCGATGGATGGATGGATGTATGGACAGACAGACATAGAATGGGAAGGATACACAGACGCATCGACAGACAGGCAGACAGACAAACTGTAAACAACACAGGAAACATTCTATCAACACAGGGAACCAGTAATAGAACATGTGAACAACACAGAGAACCACTAATGGAACATGTGAACAACACAGGGAACCACTAATGGAACATGTGAACAACACAGGGAACCACTAAAAGAACATGTAAATAACACAGGTAGCCAATAATAGAACGTGTAAACAACATAGAGAACCATTAACAGAACATGTTAACAACTCAGCAAACCCTAAAAGAATATGTGAACAACACGGAGAACCACTAATACAACATGTGAATATCACAGAGAATCGCTAATAGAACATGTGAACAATACATTTAACCACTATTAAAACATGTTAACACTACAGGGAACCACTATTAAAACATGTTAACACTACAGGGAACCAGTAATAGAACATGTGAACAACACAGGGAACCAGTAATATAACATGTGAACAACACAGGGAACCAGTAATAGAACATGTGAACAACACAGGGAACCAGTAATAGAACATGTGAACAACACAGGGAACCAGTAATAGAACATGTGAACAACACAGGGAACCAGTAATAGAACATGTGAACAACACAGGGAACCAGTAATAGAACATGTGAACAACACAGGGAACCAGTAATAGAACATGTGCACAACACAGGGAACCAGTAATAGAACATGTGAACAGCACATGAGATTGCTCATAGAGCATATGAGCAGGTGCCTGGTCCACCAATAGAACATGTGTACAAGACACAACCACAAGCCGACCATATTAACCCTAAAGGTCATTGAAATATACATACATTCAAGTGTAGTGATTAGCACTTACAGAAAGGCAAGTGCTATTCCCGCTGAATCTACAGCTTTTAGTTTTCACATTGTTTAGTGAACCTTCTTTAATCTCACGTCATTTCTTTCTTCGCTGTAAGTGCTATTCAATACCTGCGATTTTTATTTTGTTTTTCCAAATTAGGTACACGCTGCCGTTGTGACGTGAAATGTTAAGCTTTCACATATTCTAGGATACAGTATTATGAAGTGAGGTGATCATTTCCCTTCCTCGTTGACTTTCCTCCCCAGACAACTCCGAACAGTAGACAGTGTGAGTTACCCATTTCCTGAAGATGGACGAACCCCAAAGCTCTGTTATTGAAACACGAATTCAGACAGTGGTTGGGAGTCGAACCCGGACCATGTGTTGAGGAAGAGCACTGATCACTCAGAGAGGAGTCTAGAACCGACGTTAAAGCACTCAGGACATTCCCATACGTGCTCAGTTCTCATCTGGAACAGCCATAATATTACACCAACGAGTAGAAGAGAAAACTGTTCCCCAATTGCTACACCCCTGGGTTGTGGTTATGCCTGTATTGAAGCACAATGAAACAAACTAAACTATCGTCTGTCGAGACGGCAAGGTGCCGGTATTAGAAAAGAAAACATTAAATGAGTGACGTGACACATGTGGCAGTAAATCTTACCTATAGTCTAGCGCCGCTTCCACGCTGGGCACGGACGTTCCAAGACTCCGGTCCTCTGTACCAAGGTATCCACCTGCGTCTTGTTCTGAGCAAGTTTCTGGAGTTGGTGATGACGACGTCGACGAAGAGAATAAGGAAGACGACGAGGAAGAGGCTGGTTGTAGCGAATATGATGGAGGAGTATGGTTATCTAACCGAATTGACGGTGAAACAGATGCGGGAGCTGGTGAAGAAGAGTTCTCGTCCTCCGATACATGATTTTGAGGCTGGCACGTTCGGCCGAGTCTGTAGTTGTCGTGGTGATGAAGCTGTGACGTGGTAAGGGTATGAGGTTGCTGTTGTCGCGGGTAGTGTTGTTGGTAATAATGGTTGAAGCACGTGTTATGCTCGTGACTTGACAGACTACCAGTAGTCGTTGATTCTGTGAATGTTCTGCTTACTCTCTGAGTCTCTGAGAAGTAAACATTAAAATTCTAAATTACTACTAAACGACATACATTATTTTTTATAAGCTACAAAAATTATGTTTAATAGACTACAGACATTAGTTTTAATAAGCTAGAAACATTATTTTTTAATAAACTACAACCAGTATAAGTAATAAACTACAAATATTATCACTAAAAAGCTACAAACATTATTATTAATAAACTATAAACATAATTTATAATAAACTACAAACATTATAATTAATAAACTACAAATATTTGTTTTAATAAGTAACAAACATTATTTTTAATAAACTTCAATCATTATTATTAATAAACTACAAACATCATTATTAATAAACTACAAAAATCATTATTAATAAACAACAAACATAATTTTTAATTAGCTACAAATATTATCACTAATAAACTACACACGTTATAACTAATAAGCTGCAAACGCCATAACTAATAAACTACAAACATTGTTATTAATCAACTACAAAACGTTATTATTGGGCTCTGCCCGGGCAAAATTTCGAGTTAAAAATCTACCCAAAGTATTTCAGGATCCTCGCCGGTGCTACCGAGTTCGTGCACTGAGCTGAGTTTCTCCATGCTCAGGTTTGAGTTAGAAGGAGAACGGAGCACTTATGGGTTGCACCCGTGTGCCGTGATGTTGATCCATCGACTAAACTAAACTAAACTAAACTAAAACGTTATTAATACCGTTAACAACAAATTACAATTTACGTAATTTACAATTACGTAAATTACAATTATCATTATTAATAAACGAGAAACATCATTATTAATAAACTGCAAACATTCTTACTAATAAACTACAGACATTATTATTAATAACCTACAAACATTATTATTAATAAACTGCGAACATCATTATTAATAAACTACAAGTATCATTACTAATAATCTACACATATTATTATTAATAAACTAAAAGCGTTATTATTAACAAACCACCAAGATTGTTAGTAATAAACTACAAACATTATTACTAATAAACTACAAACATTATTACTTATAAACTACAAACATTATTACTAATAAATTACAAACACTATTACTAATAAACTACAAATATTATTACCAATAAACTACAAACATTTTAGAATAAACTGCAAACATTATTACTAATAAACTACAAACATTATTACTAATAAACTACAAACATTAGTACTTATAAACTACAAACATTATTACTAATAAACTACAAACATTATTACTAATAAACTACAAACATTATTACTTATAAACTACAAACATTATTACTAATAAATTACAAACACTATTACTAATAAACTACAAATATTATTACCAATAAACTACAAACATTTTAGAATAAACTGCAAACATTATTACTAATAAACTACAAACATTATTACTAATAAACTACAAACATTAGTACTTATAAACTACAAACATTATTACTAATAAACTACAAACATTATTACTAATAAACTACAAACATTATTACTTATAAACTACAAACATTATTACTTATAAACTACAAACACTATTACTTATAAACTACAAACATTTTAGAATAAATTGCAAACATTATTACTAATAAACGACAAACATTATTATTAACTAACTACAAACATTATTGTTAACAAACTACAAACATCATTATTGATAAACTATAAACATTATTATTAACAAGCAACAAACATCATTATAGATAAACTACACACATTCGTTAACTAGTCCTATCGCAGAGTAAAAGTATGGGAATTGTGTGACAGAATCACCCATGTGTACTTCAAGAGAGAAGTAAATAAACCAATGAATCAACAGATAATGGAAGAAGCTGACGCTGGACAGGACACGCCGAGAAAGCTTGTTAATAGTATAACAAGAAAATCTCTTTTTCTGGAACTATCAGTGTAAAAGAAATAGGTGGAGATCCAAAACAGACGGAGATGAGATGTTGAAACTCAGATGAATGATGTGGAGATGCGATGGGAAAGGACAGGATAGCTTGATGTTAGTTAGTTGGGATTTTATGGCCAACTTGACAATAAAAGACAAAATATGAAGTATGAGCATATCGAGATTTTATAGCATCTTCAGAACTATCAATACACTGTGGTTGCCACAAGTCGCATCCCTGTCACTTTAACACAGATGTTGCGATTAATCGGCATTTCTACACACCACAATCTACAGAGGATGCGTTCCGAATTAGTTCTTATTAATCTGTAATTTAAAGACAGAATGCGTATTTTAAAACAAATAATTAAACTATTTAATGAGTTTAAATAATTACCTGAAGTGTTGGTAGAGATCCCAATTGTATCTTCTGTTAACACTGTATCTGGTCTGGGATTTACTCCTAATATACTATCAATGCTATGCGACACGCTCCTCAAGGCCGCTTGACTTGTTGACTTGGGCGACTTTTTAGCGCCCTCCAAAACAGACATGTCGGACATCGTCTGTGTTATGTCTGTACAATCCATTTGTTATTTCTCTTCTCCTTGATGGCCAATTGTCACAAGTTTACCAAAGCACACAGATCAGAAACATCCACACACAAAAGGTATATTCACTTGACCACTGTAATATCACAAAGGAATAAATCAGTAGCTATCTTTGCCT
Source organism: Cepaea hortensis (assembly GCA_963921405.1). Lineage (NCBI taxonomy): Eukaryota > Metazoa > Mollusca > Gastropoda > Stylommatophora > Helicidae > Cepaea > Cepaea hortensis. The sequence goes on from OY992878.1 coordinate 162,112,521, forward strand.
AAAGGATTTGCGTTCACTACTTTAAAACAAAGCCAAACAATGTACGTCCTTGTAAGACGTTGCCATCAACCCCACTTTAATTGTCTGGGTAATTTTACGTGCACTAGTTTATCATTGCTTTCTGGTCGACCGACCGGTATATAGGCTACCCCACCATCAGCACTCCGGAAGTTTAAGAGTTAGAGTACTTTTACCCTTTCAGCCACATTGACTGCTGAGCTCACTCCTGGATTACCACTTGTATACATCAAAGTTCATATAGTTGTATATGTGTTGATATGTTGTGTCTGTTGTTTGTGTGCTGACGAAGGCTTTAGTCGCAACATCCAATTGTTACTTGTGATTGTGTTCTAGTAAATCTTACTTCTACTTCTAGTCTCTTTGGGGACTCATTCACCTCTAGACGAAGAAAGTTGATTTTACGACTTTAATCTCGACATAGATAATTCTAAACTATGTGACGAGTACACAGAGAGGAATTACCATGAAAATTACAACCGTTGTGTGAATACATGACTTCATTAGGTAGGTTTAAATCTTGATGTGGTCACTATAGCTTTTAATATTTATATTGTCTTGTGTGTCCTATAATGTCTACTTTCTTCATATACTACAAGTGCCTATCAATACGTGTTAATTTATTTCTCATGTCATGTCAATGGTCTCAACTAATATTTTGTGTGTGTTAAGAAACAAGAAGTAGACAGTCAAACATTTTTGGGCACGTTAAGTGAAGAAATAAAGGAGAGACCTTGGTGACAACTGGCAAGACTGAGCGGAAAAGAACAAGGGGACGGCAGAGAAATAAAAATCTGGATAGCGTGATCTCATGGCATGGTGTTTCGTATTTATTTGCATTTACTCTGTTTTCATTTTTGTATATTACGTCTCTATTTGCATTTGCCCATATGTTCATTTTTATTTTATGGACAGGCATCTTTGCTGCATAATTATAATTGTCATATTTATACATATTAAATATTGATTAATTCTATTTATTCTTTATTTATATAAAGAATTATTATTTCACATAAAGCTTCTCTGTCCATTGTTTTTTTTTTTTTTTTTTTTTTTTTTTTTTTTTTAAAATTGTATGGCTGTTTTTATTTAAACTAACAAAGGTATCATTACAACATTAATTTTCATCCGCCTGTATTTGTTGGCACTGCATGAAAGGATAAGTCACCTCACCTCATAAATTAGTAAATGTAAATTCATAGTGTATACATCATCATCATCATCATCATCATCATGATCATCATCATCATCATCATCATCATCATCATCATCATCATCATCATCATCATCATCATCATCATCGTCATCATCAGTATCATCTTCTTCTTCTTCTTCTTCTTCTTCTTCTTCTTCTTCTTCTTCTTCTTCTTCTTCTTCTTCTTCTTCTCTTCTTCTTCTTCTTTTTCATCATCTTCTTCTTCTTCTCTTCTTCTCGTTCTCCTTTCCTCCTATTCTTACTCTTCCTCCTTCTCCTCCCCTCCTCCTCCTCTTCCACCACCACCTCCTCCTTCTTCTTCGTCTTCTTCTTTTCTTCTTCTTCATTTTCGTCATGTCCTACCTTCCTTCCTCCTCCTCCTATATCTTCTTCTTCCTCCTCTTCTTCTACTTCTTATTATTCCTCATATCCTCTCCCTCCTCGTCTTCTTCTTGTGATTGACTTCGAGCTAGTTCTCATGATGATTTAACCATTTCTTTGTGCGGTGTTCCGCTTCAGCTCTTGACACATCTCTACAGCAATATTTGAAATGGTATTACGACCTCACATTAACAGTAAAATCGTGCAATCTAATCGCTAGAAACCGTTACCTGAAACACCACGACATTATATATCTAAATGTTAACCCAGACGGTTTGAACAAGATATTTCCAATGTGAATGTTTACACCGATTACAGTATACGGGAATAAAATACTTACTGCCTCAATCTATTGCTACCTTTCAAATTGCGTGTAATTTGCACAATGTGGCGATCAACCTCAGGCTGATTATCAAAACTACTTTCAGTAATTTGCCATTTCTTTCTATACGAGCTTAAGGCCAGCTGGCTAGTGTTTGGAAATAACCCACTACCCCACGGTCAGCTCAAATAAAGTTCAAGCTATGTAGCTGCTACTACTAACCAGTAAATACCGATGCACAGTAACACGTCCACAATGAAAGATATCCGTTAGTTTAATGTCCTTGCTGTAAACACCACAATGAAACGGATCAGCTCGGCCGCTCACAAGAGTGGAAAAACAAGGCAAACAAGTTAGTCAAGTTGTTTCCGCAACTAAGAGGCCCAAATCAATCAGTTTATCGATCACTCACCAGCAGGCAGAGCCTTGCGCGGGCAAAACGTTAAAATGGAGACTGATTGGTCGGCTGCAGGTTGGAGTTACCCAATAAATGATGTCAAGTAACGCTAGTTAATTCAGAAAAGGTTGGGGTTTTCCTGGTGGGTTTGCAGTGGAAACGGTTTGTGAAGTAGGCGGGGCTCGTTCTGTTTCATTAGCGCCGGATTGTCAGTTCCAGGCGCCAAACAGTGTCAACACCAGGGGTCAGGGGTCATAAAGAATTAATGAACTGCAAATTGGAAGGAGATTATTGGGTTAGAACAAAATAATGACGAGCGACGAAACAAATATGTCAACAGATTTATTTATCAACGGAGAGTAATTTTAGAAAGTAGGCAGTCCTCTCTACTAGCGGGAGATGAAAATGTTATGACAGAAATTAAAAGAACAAATAATTACTCTACAAAGACGACAGCAACTAAAGCCTGTATCATCAACCACTTTGCCGTAGAAGCGTCGTGGGGAGGAATAGTTGACGTTCCAGCGCCCGATGAGCGGCACTGGATAGTGTTATTTCATGTGATTGTAATATGTCTATAATGACGTTAATCCATTTTCTTCTCGGGTGTTCTATTGCTGTCGTATCACATCTTCTCTGATGTGGCGCCAGTGATGGTAGTTGATAGTGTTGCATTCTAACGGGATGGCCGAGCCATTTGATCTTCCGTCTTTCATTATATGCGGCACAAAATGTTGATCCCACTGTCTGTCTGATAACATCATTTTTCGGAAAGTTAAGTTGGCAGCCCTTCTCAAGCATCTCATCTTTCATGTGTTGAGTTTGCATAAGTGTGATTTGCGTAATGTCCAAGATTGACATTGGTAGCATAGGGTTGGCGTGAATATGCTATTTATTATCTGTTGTTTTCATAGATATATTTGGATATCTCGCTATGGGTGGTAGTTGATATATAAGCCCACTTGCATTTTGACATCAGATTTCGATCTCTCTGTCTATTCTGCCATCTTCTGTGCTCATACTAGTCAATGTGTCAATGTTAAAAAATGTCGCCTGTCCTTTGCAGGTCGTTGCAATCAACCTTTAGTTGATTTTGTAGGCAATTGTACGTTCAGTAGTTGCCATTGCTTCACTAACTTGTTTAGTCCAGAACTAACTAGAATATTTCACAAATAACTTGCTTATTCCAGAACTAACTTGAATATTTCACAACCAACTTGCTTATTCTAGAATTAACTTAAATATTTCACAACTTGCTTATTCCAGAACTAACTTGAATATTTCACAACTAACTAGGTTATTCCAGAACTAACTTGAATATTTCACAACTAACTTGCTTATTCCAGAACTAACTTGAATATTTCACAACTAACTTGCATATCCAGAATTGGTAGCGGTTCTCGTCACGTTGGTGACTTATGGGGTAAGTGAGCCGGTCGCTCAGAAAGCAGTGGCAAACTACTGAGCGTAATCTTGCCAAGAAATCAAAAACAGCGGTAAAATGCTGGTGTTGACAGCGATGTCCTGTAAAGTATATGCGAAAAAAAAAAACAATTGCATATTCCGCAACTAACTTGAATATTCCACAACTAACATGCACATTCCACAACTAACTTGCGTATTCCAGAACTAATGTGCCTGTTCTAGAACTAATTTGCATATTCCACGACTAACTTACATATTCCAGAACTAACTTGCATATTCCAGAGCTAACTTGCGTATTCTACAACTGTGAATGTCTCTGGTGTGGGCTTCCTTCTTAACGGTCAAGATGTTGGTCCTCTTTTGATTGAAGTTTATAGAATGATTCGTATGTTCGTGTATAGTCCCCTCATTTGACAACGTGTTTCTTCTCACGTTTCTTGTTATGCCACAAGATGTCAGTTCCCAGAGCTTTTTGTTTTTTCAATGTCAGTTGTTTGTCACCGTTGAGGGCTCACGGAATTGAAAATTCATCACTGTGGAATACAAACTGTTGCCATTAACAAGTTGTATTGTTTATGCCGATGCTGTAATTTTAGGGCCTGCAATTCTTCTGAATATTTGTAGCAAAATATCCCAGTTGGTGTGCACGTGGATTAAGGTCTGCGATCTGATCAGACCTTAATCTGTGTCGGACGATTCCAGTAGGTTGATGACTGCTCTCGGTTGCATAAAATTCAATCCATCCTTTCTCCAGTAATCCTCTTCCCCTTTCAACACATGGTCTTCACATTTTTCCAGTAACTTTTATCAATATTTAATATCGAGGACTGATTTAGTATCTTGACGTCAGACAATTTGAATATATTATTGTCAGCTGCCACCTGTCCTTTAATTTTAGCCCACACAAGTTCTATAGGGTTAAAATGAGAATGGTACGGCGGAAGTCTCAAGCACCCATGACGATGCCCTTCTATCAACTTGTCATTTGATATTTCTTGCTTTTTGGCGTCTGTTTTACAAGGGACAACAGTTCTAGCTAGAAATACGTTTCTGGAAATGGTATGTTTCCATTCGAAGCCATATCTTTATTGCTCCCTTTGTGCTCGATGCTGTAGGTATTTTGTCTTCTTGGGCAACAACATTGATATCATGCATAGTCCATAATTGGACACGACGGTCTATCTAGGGATGGAAGCACAGTATTCTCGACCCAATCTCTAAATACATTACCATTCATCTTATTATGATAATCCCTATTGTCTGTATGCTTTGATACGAACACGAGCACAGCATTCTGTTGTAAGCCATTATGCGTATTACCAACATGGGCCATGACCAAAAGCTGTCCTATACTACTGGGCACATATCGTTTTATCTGTCCATCCACTGATTGCCATTCCTTATCACTTGTGTGGTGCGCATTGATCCACATTTCATCCAAACACACTATGCCATAATTTTCTTTGCGCATTTCCCTTATTTCGAGCTGGAGCGGCCGAAGAACTAACCCGGGAGCTTGTTGAATATCAAATGGATATAACAGCAATTCAAGAAATAAGGTGGCCAGGAGAGGGTACTTTAGAGCAAAATGGAATGATTATAATATATGGAGGGAACACCCAAAATAAACATGAATTAGGAACAGGATTTGTCATCAAAAAAGAGTTATGGGGGAACGTTTTAAACTTTAAAGCTTTTAATGACAGGATTAGTAAATTACGAATAAAAGGTAAATGGAAAAATATAACGATGATTAATGTACATGCACCTACTGAAGAGAAAGAAGATGATATTAAAGAAGACTTTTATAATGATCTGGAAGATGTCATAGAAGAAACCCCCAAACATGACATCCTGATTGTGCTGGGAGACTTCAATGCAAAAATAGGTAGAGAGCAAACTAATAAAAACGTGGCCGGTATGGAAAGCCTACATACAACTTCAAATGATAATGGATGGAGAGTCATCAACCTGGCAGAAGCCAAATAACTGCAGATTAGCAGTACCAGACTACAAAGAAAGGATATACACAAACAAACTTAGAAATCATGTGACAAGAGAACCTATAATCAAATAGATCACATTTTAATTAACAACAGAAATGCATCAAACATACAGCAAGTCAGAAGTTATAGAGGAGCTGAGTGCCACAGTGACCACTTCCTCGTTGGAGCAAAATTTAAAATAAAACTTAAGAGAGCTTTCTATACTAAATTACAAAGATTACACCCAACATATAACAGAGAAAAACTACAAGACATTACAGTCAAAGAGAAATTTACAGATGAAATAAAATGTAAACTTGAAACTCTGCAAAACCCTTCGGAGGAAAGCGTTGACCAAACTTGGTTGAACATCAAGAATACAATTCAATCTACCGCAGAAGAATGTCTCGGTATGTTAACCACGCATAGAAAGAACAGATGGTTCAATCAAAAATGTGAAGAAGCAGTCATTAGGAAGAAGAATGCCAGACATGTATGGTTAAATGACATCAATAACATCCAAAAGGAAGAGCATTATAGAAATGAATGTAAAGAGGCTACAAAAATAGTCAGACAGCAGAAGCGAGAATATATGAGTAATATAATCAAAGATATGGAAACTAATCACCAGAAAAATGAATCCAGAAAATTTTTTAAAGAACTGAAGTCAATGAAACGAGGGCACCAACAAAACACATATGGTTTAAAAGACAAAAATGGGAATATGATAAATACCAATGAGGAAATGTGCAACACATGGAAAGAATATTTTATTGAATTACTAAATTGTGAAGCTCCAAGTAACATTTTCCCACAGGAAGAGGTTCTAACATGCGAACCACAAATTGAAGAACCTACATTTGAAGAAATCCTATATGTAATCACACGACTTAAAAACAATAAGGCAACTGGGACTGATGGAATTGCTGCTGAATTTATAAAGGCAGGTGGCCATGCATTACATCTAAAGCTATACGAACTAATAATAAAAATCTGGAGGACAGAAGAATTACCCCATGACTGGAAAGAGTCATTATTGATACCTATCTTTAAGAAAGGAGACAAGTTCCAATGTGGAAATTATAGAGGAATATCACTACTGTCCACCCACAAGCTATAAGATACTATCCGCAGTATTACTAAATAGACTAAAACCATATTTAGAAGACATATTAGGTGACTACCAGGCGGGTTTTAGACAAAACAGATCAACAATAGATCAGATATTTATCTTACGACAAATAGCCGAGAAACATTGGGAATATAAAAGAGATCTCCATAACATTTTTGTGGATTTTAAAAAGGCTTATGATAGTGTCCATAGGAATAGTCTATGGAATGTTATGCAGGAATTTGGAATACCAAGGAAGTTAATTAACATGACCAAACTATGCATGGAAGATACTTATAATATAGTAACATATAAAGGCAGGAAATCAGACCCCTTCCAAATAACATCTGGCTTGAAACAGAGTGATGCACTATCGCCGCTACTCTTCAATCTGGCTCTAGAGAAAGTTGTAAGGAAGGTAAAGGAGGAATGTGATATTGGAGGAACATCCAAGCTGCTTAGTTATGCAGATGATATAGATATTATAGGGCAAAGTGAACAAAAGACATTAGAAATATTGACTCACTTAAAGGAAAAAGCCCAACAGATGGGGCTGGTTATCAACCAAGATAAGACAGAATATATGGTAATTTCAAGAGACGGAATGGCTAAAAACTCTGGCCACATACAAATAGATAATATGACCATTAAAAGAACGGAAACATACAAACACCTGGGTACAATCTTCAACTGCTCCAACTTCATAAGGGAAGAAATACAAACTAGAATCAACTCTGGAAATAAGATATACTATGCACTACAACATCTACTAAAATCAAAGGCGCTATCTCGTAACACCAAAATCACAATATACAAAACACTGATCAGACCAGTTGTGCTGTATGGCTCTGAAACCTGGAGTACAACGAAAGGAGACGACCTTTGAGAACAAAATTTTAAGACGCATCTTTGGACCCATTAGGGATACACAAAGTGGAGAGTGGAAAAGAAGAAGTAACAAAGACATTTATGATTTGTTTAAGTCCCCGCTAATCACTGGTATCATGAAGGCTAATAGACTACAATGGCTGGGGCATATAGAAAGAATGGAAGATAATAGGGAAACAAAACTCGCTTACACTCAGGAAATAAATGACCGTAGACCCCGAGGTAGACCAAGAAGACGGTGGAGAGATAATACATGTACAGACCTACAAGCACTTGGAATCAATGACTGGCAAGAGAAGGTCCACCAGAGAGACGAATGGAGACGGATTGTATTTGCAGCAAAGAACCTCAATGGCTCGGAAAGCTGAAGAAGAAGAAGAAGATTTCCCTTATTTCACGTAGGTATCTGCTTCTCATGGCTCCTAAATGCGGTTGCTCGCAAAGAATATTTCTACCGCCCTTGTACTTTCTAAAAATGAAGATAATGTCCTTATAATTTTCCACAAAGTTGTTTTGGATAGCTCTATGTTATCGTTCTTTCTCAACCAAACCCTAAGTTTTCTTACAGTCACTGTTTCTTTGGCATCCAGCATTTTTATAATGCTGGATAATCCTGGATATAAAATCCAAAATTTTTATAATTTTAGGAGTCTCCGTGGCGAAGTGGTCAAGCCTTTTGACTCGGGCTCCAAAGGTTGTGGGTTCGATTCCGGGCCGCATCTTTCGGTTCACGAGTTATATTTTTCGGAGACTTCTGTGGGTCGTCGCTAGAGCTCCGGAGTTCGTGCTGTGTGCGATGCTTTCCGCGCTGCTGAAAGAGACCGAGCCATATGGGATAGAACCCGGTGCAATGAAGTCGACCCTGACGACTTTTAAGCGACTTTTTAAAGCATTTTTATAATAGCTCGCCTTATGACATCTTTGTCAAAACAGTCTACAATAACCTTTCTACCTACCGTTTGGTTATTGCGTGGTGGTTTAATTCCATATTCTTGCACCCATCGATGAAATGACCGTTTACTCAAACCCAATGCATGCACTGTTCTTTTTTGCGGAATTTGTAATAGTATAAAACAGTTTCCTGCGATCAGCTTCTTGACAAAAATATGTGTACAACTTCATAGCGATGTTTTGAAGTGTATACACAATTTCGCATTCAATCCCACTGAAAAATATTCACACATTTCAATGTTAGTGATAAGTGGTAAGATTTTTTTTTTTTTTTTTTTTTTTAAACATATTAATCAGGTTTCATGAAATAACCCACATTTTGAGACACCTCTGAACAGTCCCAGTTTAAACAATGCGGGGTTCTTGGCATAAGGCCAATCCCGTGAAACGCGTAAAATATTCAACATTGAACGCTGATTGTCTAGCTACGCTGTAATACATTTAAAATTACGAACTTCATCTCTGACCCGTAAATTATATACCGCGTATAAACAAACTTTGAAATCTGCTGTAAAATCTCCAGAACAAAATTTTTTTTGTTGGGTGGACATAATGATAAGGTTATATGCTAAATCTCATCATTTTCCTTCAGTTTGTTACTGAGATATGGAATTTTGTATTGAGGCAGACAAAAGTAAACACACTATAACAACGAATGCTTTAAAGAGGCTAACGAAACTAGAACATTATATTCAACAATAAGAAAGAGACAAACAGCTTTTTTTTGGTCATGTGATGAGAAGAGAGGCACTGGAGAACATCGTGACAACTGGGAAGATCGAGGGGAAGAGAGGCAGAGGCAGACCACGAGAAATGATGCTGGATGGATTGCGACGGTGGCATGGAGGAATATTAACGGCAGAGTTGATCCAGAAAACCAAAGACCGAGATCTGTGGAGAGTCATGAACGCCTCCGCCAGTCGGCACGGCACTTGATGATGATGAACTTGCATATTATAGAGCTAACTTGCATATTCCACAACTAACTTGCATATTACAGAACTAATTTGAATATCCCAGAACTACCTTGCATATCCCAGAACTAACTTGCATATCCCAGAACTACCTTGCATATCCCAGAACTAACTTGCATATCCCAGAACTAACTTGCATATCCCAGACCTAACTTGCGTTGCCAAAGTCCAGACTGAGTAAAATATATTGCTCATGTCTATATACTCCTACACGTGACTTCTGGTAATCTGCGTGTTCATATGTGTTCATATATAGTTACAAGGGCCTTGGGCTGACGTCTAATTCGAGTCAGCCTTATGAGCCGCCCTCCGTGGCGAATGAGTTGCAGGCGCAATTCTTAATCCCGCATACCACGATCGAAAGACATTTACGGGCGATTTGGCAGCAGACCGCCTTGCTTTGGTTTTCATAAAATGGTATGAGGCCGGTCGTTCAGAAAGCAATGGCAAACTATAAAACTAAACTTGTCAAGAAATCACAGCTAAAAAATGTTGGGGTTGGTTGCAAAGTCCCGTAAAGGAAATGCAGCTAACGATATGTGCTCTTCTAAATCATGGTCTGACTAATTTATAATATGGTACTCGACAGACGTGAAGTTCCAGTAAAATCGTGCACAACCCGCTATATTCTCAGCTTGAGGAGAAGGAGAAGATCTCTGCAACAGAACCCCCGCTTACTTTAGTAACATTTTCTAAATTGCTTTTTAATTATATAACCCGCATATTCGGATATCTCTTGAAAAAACCAAATTCAATGGTACTTTATTCAAGTCTGTAGGTCATTTCAACGCCCAGATATTAATGTGTGTATGTGTGTCAATTTATCATTTAACAGTTTTTTAAAAATAGAAAAAAAAACTATTTTGACCGTTTCACTAAGTGTGACCTACCTACACACTCACACAACTGTTGATTACACTGACGCCAAGGGAAATTAACACTGCCGCTGTCTAATTCATGGACAGATTACTACTGCCAGATTATATATATATATATATATATATATATATATATATATATATATATATATATATATACCCACATCATGCGGTGATGACGTCAGACCGCGCGCTGTTGTCAACGCGAGGCGGAGATCCATTTTGACCTGAGAATTCGCCTTACAAAGTTACCCAAAAATAATCGATCTCGATCGTGAGAGTGATGAAAAATTAAACATAAATACGACAATGGGTGTTGAATGCAAACGTGCATTCATTGTCATTTCGTCACTCTGAATAATCCATAAGAATATTAAATTATCATCACTGGATTATGATACGGAAACCGCTATTTTCCCGCCATTGACCTTTCACATTACGACATCATAGCTTGCGATCTTAATGATTTCAGTTTGGGATGTCCCCTCCGACTTAAATAGTCGAAAATTACACACTACGCGTAAAAATTGATGCTCAATATAATTATTCATACTAAATCAATTCGCAACGTCTATATAAAATGAAATTTACGAGTCAACTTACGTCTTAAAAAGACAGTCTCTTTATCTCCGTTAGACGAAAAATTTGAGAAGAAAAGATGTATAATAGATTCGTAGACAATGGAGGGAACTACAATACTCGGTAATCGGTTTCTGTTTTAATGCCATCTTGAAATAATCGGAAATATTAACGCCTCGATTATTCTAAATATCCTTAATTCGAAGACACAAAAACAAGAACCTGGAAGTTACCGCAAACAAATCTCCGGTAAAATTCGGCGAACCTAAAACGTAGTGCCTAACTTAAATGGTACTGTGGTATCGGGTCGACGGAACAATCTCTACACTGGTTTCACTCCGACACATGCAGGTCCTTTTCAGGGCTCAGGTTTCATCAATACCATTGCATCGAATTTAAGAGTTAAAACACCAGTACAGGTCCAGTGCAGGTCACCGTGTCCGAATGGGTAAGGGCTTTCTCTTTTTAACTTCCGATGTGCTGATGGCGAGGTAGCGGTTTAAATACACAGGTCATTCATTCATTCAGTAACATGTCCTTTGCAGAACCTCTCTCCCATAACAACCCTCCGGAAAACGTCTCGATCACAAGCAAGATATCCCTCGTCTGATACACCCATCTGGAGATCATCCGCCACATCCTGCACCCATCTTCTCTTTGGCCTTCCTCTTCCTCTCTTTCCAGGCATATACCCATTATGTTCTCTCAAGACTTCCACGACTTTTCAAGTGATCAAAATATATCAAATGTCTTTGTTTTATCGTCTTTAATAGCCAACCCTCTTCAATATTCAGCTCTTGAAGTATGGATGCATTTGTTCTTTTCTTAATCCAGAATATTCTTAGAACCCGTCTATAACATGTATATTCAAAGATATGTATCCGCTGTTCAGCTTGAAACTGATTCAACTATATGAAACACTCTACGTGAAAATGGTAATTATAAAGACACAAACGACCGACCGCAAAGACATTGCAATTCTAAGTTGGATGCTAAATCTAACCAACATCCACAAATCACAAATACATAGCCGGAAACTGCTCCGGGACAAATTTTTATTAACAGATTTAGTGCCAACCAAAACAGTTGGTTAGGACCAATCAAAAATGGTTAAGAAAGGGTGTGTCACAGTTAAGAAGGGGTGTGTCACAGTTAAGAAGGGGTGTGTCACAATTAAGAAGGGGTGTGTCACAGTTAAGACTTGAAAGTTGTTAATATGGTAGCAGACATGCTGTTTTATATATCATATTACATGGGGATGGATAAGGAAACTATTGTATATAAGCTTATAGCAGATATAGGAAGTCGCTTGAGACTATTAATCATCTCATGACATTTAATCAGTTAATTAAGAGTGGAGCGACCTATTCCTTTCGTTACCCAACTGCCGAGAACTGTTTGTGATATAAAAATACACTTGGGACATCGTAGCATTTGTCACGCTTCAGGGTGATTAAACATCCACAGGTTTGTTAAAATATTCATCCATAAATTTGTTTATACGCGGTTGTTCTCGATTTACAGGAGTTCTCCTCAGCTCTACACTGCGCCGACCTTATCAGTGTCAATTCGTCATTAACATAATAATCATCATCAGAGGCCAGCTTGGCCGAATGACTGAGCGCGCTGCTTCTTGATCGTCCGGTTTACTGATGCCGAGGTAGAGTGTTCAACGCCTACACCTGTCATTTGGACTAAAATATTGACGTAAATTTCAAGTACCTCAAAAGTCGGAGTGGGTTCGCCTTATGACGGGGGACACTTGTAATAAGGAAAGCTAATTTACGCGCAAAATGCTGTCCAGTGCACTACAAGTAGTAGCACGTGTAAATGTGTGAACTACGATTGAGTTCAAAGCGAGCAAAAACAAATAAACAAATCTTCATCAGTACAATTTGTCATCATCATTATCGTCGTACTTCATTGTCATCGGCATCATAATCCTCAAAATTATCAGTATGTAAAGTATTATCATGATCACCAGTATCATTATCTTTATCTTTTAAATATCAACAGCAACATTATTATTGCTATCTCGATCATGATTAATTGATTTATTTAGGAACCGACATCACAGCATTCGGGGCATTCCCATAAGCGCTCCTTCCTCATCCTCAGCAGCCACCGAAGCGTTCCAGCATCAATAGTACCAGTAGCAATCTGATTATATGTCCGTCTCGCCTTTCCTGTGAGCGTCAATCGTCGGCCTGATCCCCCTCGTCACCCCTCGCTTTCTCATTCTTGCCAGACCATTGTGATCCATTTGCTCCTCCGAGGTGTACACGTGCTCCTACAAGGCCGCAACCACGTCTGCCTTGTCATGCATCAATACTCCACCAAGTTTTGCCGAGCCAGTCAATCTGTCCGCCTGTTCATTCCCCAGAACACCGGCATGTCCCGGAGAAAAGATCCAGACAATGCTTGCCACCAGTGACCTCCGAAGCGAAGCAAGCCACTCTGTCCGAAGCTTGCCTGTCCTCACCTTCCTCAGCATGCTTTCTGAGTCAGTTACAATCACGATGTGTGTGTGTATCGTATTCTCCATCCAGCGGAAAGCTGCGCTGACCTCCTCCACCTCCATTCTTAAGCTAGATGTTGTGGTATCATATGCCAGGCTCTCCTGCACCAAACGTCGACCATTATCTTTTGCTAAGAACCCCCAGGCACTTCTCCTACCTCTCAACACCGACCCATCTGTGTAGATAATCACATCTCCCCCGATGTGTCTCCACCTTGACGTGGTGGGGGAGCTTGCGTGTCCCATAGACCCCATTTGCTTGCCGATGGGTGAAAAATTACATATCGGACAGCTTATGGGATAGGGACCAGACTAAGAGAGACACAACGTGCTGCTCTGCAGGCATAGACTGAGGATAGCAGTCAAAATTCAAATGAGGTGCACAAAGGCAGAATTTCTTGGTCCGGACAAAACTCTTAAGGCTCCCTGTCGAGGGCTGTGGCTGAACGCCTCTAAGCCACAAACCCTCGGATCTTAGAGCCAGGCTGATACCCGTCTACCGGAAAATAGAAACATGATACTGAGCAAGCTACATGCTCAAGTCTGATACATGTTCGAAGGCTCCCAGCTGGGGAATATGAGAGTTTCCCGGATGAAGGGGCCTGGCCGTTTCCCGTTCACTGCTGCACGAAGGTAAGGTGCTGAGCCGGCAGCACATGTAGCCTACCTCGTGAGCGAGTACAAAAAAGTCAGAAAAGTGCCCCAGTCGAAGGGTTACGGAAACTGTCTGTATCTAACTCATAGAGAGTGTAGACAAAAGTGGAATAATGTCTCATCAACGCGAAATGGAACGCACGGCGAGCGAACCTATTGCGTGGTCTGAAGTCACAAGCAAAAGCTTACCGAGTGGATGTCACTCGCAGTCTGACCGCTCCTGGTGTGTGAATGAGCGATCAGTGGCAAGTGGGATGCCCAACACATGGAAGTGAGGAACTAAAGCGGCCATGAGCAGGACGTGGAAACTCCTTGGGTGAGCCCAGTCTCAGAGCAATATGTGCCAGCTCTGCAATTATGGAAGCCTCCTTGGATAGCGAGATAATGCCCATGGTCTGCCCCTGCCTTCCCTTGAGGGCAGACCACGATATCGCTCTATCTTGACCAGCTGAGATGTGGGTGACATTACAACAGTCTAACGTGTCTCGAAACCAGAGGAAGGCTAACCTCACTAAAAAATGCCCGCCGGAAGTCGGAAGTGTCGTCCTACGGGTGGCAAACTAAAAATTGACACTACGCATTTACGTCCGAGTGAAATGTCTCGTCCGAATGTCTCCCGTGCTAGGAACAGCTCTGACTACCTAGTTTCCGAATGCCGCTCTTGTTCGGAACAGCTCTGACTAGGTAGTTTTCCGAATGTCCGCCGTGCCTGGAACAGCTCTGATGGGTACAGGGACAAGCACATGTCCGAAAACTCGCTTAGTGGAAACCAACCGCAGAGCTGACTGGTTTGTGCAGGAACGGCCCAGGGCGAGCGAAATGCCCAATATATTGAAGTGAGGAATTAAAACAGCCATGAGCAGGACGTGACGATTCCCTCGGTAAACCCAGCACCAGAGCGTTATGTGCCGGCTCTGCAACTATGGAAGCCACCCAGGATGGCGGAAAATGCTATGGACTGTCCCTGCCTTCACTTGAGGGATGACCGTGTAGTCTTCGACTGTTCCAACTAGACCAGCTGAGATGTGGACGGTACCACAAAAGTGAGAGTCTCCCAGGATTGCTAACCTGGTCAAAAATGCACGCTAAAAGTCGGATGTGTTGGCCTGAGGGTTTCGACCCGAGGGTGCCTAACCAGACACACCGCAATCACATCTGAAAAAATCACTCCGGATGAACGCAAAGAAGAAGAAGAAGATAATCACATCATCCGAGCGAGCATTATCCTGAATTAGTTGCTGGATTTCCACTTCCGTGGCCCCTGCTGGTCACTCCCTGCACTCCCGGCTCAATGTGATTATAACTCTGCACAAGTCTGACTGCACGGCCGGCACTCTGACCCACTCATCTCCTCGTTTAATGTTCTCCAAGATGCACACCTGTCTGATCGTATCCTCCGCCTGAGCCATCCATGATTTCCCTCTTATCAGTCTCTGACCCTTAATTGCGTCCAGCACCTCGCGAAACGGGTGATCTGTTTCTGCAGTTACTCTGAGGTATGCCTTCACCTGCATCACCTTGAGCCTACCAGCAATAGTCGGCAAACCACGGATGTAAAGCATACACACTACTGGAGTATCTCTGGTGCATCCCAGAATGACTCGCATAGCTTCGTTCTGTGTGCGCTCTAATTTCACCAGCTGACTCTTTGAGACAGTGAGCAGTCCTAGTCCATAATCAATCACTGAGAGGATCAAGTGCTAATATAGTGTGAAAATCATTCTCTGCTCTGTGTCCATTGCAGCCATAGTTTTAAGTGCATTGAGTCCCTTTTGAGACCTTGTCACAACCATCTCCACATGGTCCTTGAAGGACAGATTCCTGTCAAATGTGATTCCCAGATACTTCAGTTTGTTCTCTGTGTTGACGCTTCTACCATCTATCGCGAGGCTTGGGACATCAGCTCTCACAATCCTGTTGTCCAGAGAGCACCACAAACCAGCCTCCTTTTCCGGGTGGATGACAGGACTCATTTCAGTGCACCAGTCAATCACTTTGTCTACTGTCGCCTGTTGCTTCTGGACTGTTTGCTTCCTATCTCTCCCCTGCCTATATGCAAGAATATCATCTGCAAATGTTAGTATCCTTCCAACCCCTGGTGCCTCTAGGTTTGCAATCTTGCTCGTATTCACGTTAAAGAGCACCGGTGAGATTGCTGATCCCTGTGGCAGTCCCGGGGTTAAAATATGTGGCTCTGAGGCCCATGCACCCAGACGGAGAGCAACCCGACGAGAATGCAGGACGGCTGCTATCCAGTTCACCAACCAGGGATTGACGCCCTTCTCCATCAGTGCGGTCATCAAAATATCATATTGAACTCTATTGTATGCATCCTCGAGATCAAGCGCTGCCGCCATCGTTTCCCGTCTACCCTGGAACCCCTCATAAACATCAAAGGCAAAAGTGGCTGCATTTGACCAGGTATCTTTTCCTGGCCTGTAGCTCCCCAGGCCTCTTGGAAGAAGCTTCCCCCTTTCCAAAAACTCTTGCAGCTTGACAGCGACTATCTTCTCTAGAACCTTCCCAAATGTATTTTGAAAGGTGATGATTCTAAAGCCGCTAAGCTTTTAATGATCTTTGAATGGGTTTGGGAGAGGGATGAGATAGCTGTGCGCCCAATCCTGCGGTACTGATGCTGTCCTTTTGCGCAACTTAAAGCAATAGGTCATCTCCTTCAGGTCTGCCTCGCTCAAAGCCTTCATGTAACCATACCTAACACCATCGGGCCCTGGGGCCGTGTCTTTTGCCTTTTTCAAAATATGTTTAACATCTTCAACCCGTATGATGTCTCCATAATGCATATTCTTCATGGTGCCAGATAATTCCTCTCTAACTGCATCTCTGGTGTCCGCATCATTATGATTGGTCTGCTCTAAAAATCTCTGGAGAAAGGTCACTCGCACACCATAATCCCTATAAATTGTTCCCACTGTCATCGGCCGATCTTTTCTTTGCATTTGTCTGTGCAGTTTCCAGAATTTTTGCAGTGTTTTATCACCTCCAATCTCCTTCATGAAACATTCCCATTTTGCGTTTTTGGCCTTTGCAGCACGGCGCTTGAAGACCTCCACCTTGTCTTTCTTGACATTTTCCGCTGTCTCCACTTCCTCTCGTGAGCTTTGGGGTGTCTGCCGCACTTTCCTTAGCTGCTTCACTGCAGATCTCTTTGCTTTCCAAGCATGGTCTACTTCTGGTGTTCACCATGGGGGATGCAAAAAAGGAGTTTTAACAGTCCTGTTGCAAGCCCCCTGTCTGAGAGGTCCAAGAAGGCTATTGGTCCACTCATACCGGAAGGTCTTGCGCGCTCTCCCAGCCTTAACTTTCCTGGATTTAGAGATCAGGACTGAGAATGGCATGTGATCACTCCCATGGTCATTCAAAACATTCCATTTTACATCTAGGACTGATGACTGGGAGGCAAGTGCCAAGTCAATAGCTGTGTCTGCATCGCCAGGCCTCATTGCCATTCTAGTCGGCCTACCATCATTTATGCAGACCACATCGGAGTCCACCATGGCATCCGCAAGGGCAATTCCCTGTCGGTTTTCTCCACTACTGTCCCACTCTCTGTTCCTTGCATTGAAGTCTCCACACATGAGTAGCCTATCACCTGGTAATTCCTCCAGTTCCTTAAGCCAGTTCCAGTGTTCCTTTCTGACAAAACAGTCCACTGTGGCATATACATTTATGATGTTCCAACTTAAGCCACCAATCTTCATTTGTATACCCTGGACCTCTTTTGCACTGTGATTCCACTGGATCAAGTCAAGTACCACATGCTTCACTCCTTCCTTCACCAGCAGACCTTGCCCATGTCTCTTCTGCCCAGTAGGGCTTATATAGCTGGCGTACCCAGGGCAATGGTATTTGTCTGTATTTAGCTCCTGAAACATGAGGACCGCCCTAGCATTGCCTGCTTGCTAGGGAAGAGGCAGGGGATGTCCCGCAGAAGTCCATATGCCTGGTGCCACCCCGCACGCCTGCCAGACATCCAACGTTCACGACCAGTTTACCCATGACCATCCAGTTCCTCAGCACGCTGGTCCACCTTGAACTTGGAGGTTTATATTTGGAGTTTTCCGTCTCCTAGATGGGCTGTTGTCCAAAGCTAACGGATTCCACCTACCCGGGGGTGGGGTTAGAGCTTGGCAGGCACGTCTCCGAGCATATGAGGTATTTTCTAATTAACTCAGATCCCACCCTAAGATCCCGCCTTGCCCTATGTGCGCACCGCCAATTGGTCCGCGGCTACTTATTGGGTATTCTCAGCTAACCTCCATATCTAGAGGCCGTTCTACGATCCGCCACCTGTGGACGCGCTGGGCTAGGGATGGTCGCCCCAGCTTTACCCAGTGCTATCCCCATCATCAACATGAGTATCATTTAAGGTTCAATCGCATTATTGGTATTAATATCATCAGTTGCACGGGGCGCAGAGGTGTTTCCAGGGCACCAGGGCCAGGTTCTATACTGGCTAAGATCTACTAACACGTTCTAGCCGTGCGTCCTGGGCAAAAGGTCCCTTCGGGGTCCTGGCTAATGTAGTAGGATCGCTGATTCTTCCGGAGTCGGAGAGTATCTGCCTGTACGGTGAGGAACCACCAGTCTGCACACCAATAAGCCAGACATGGGACAACGGATACTCACGCAAACCTAATGCGGGTATGACATCACACTGATGTTGGACAATAGGATGTCTTCATCCGACATTCAGGACTTCACGCTGGAGTTCACAGCCAGCGAACGCAAGCAAGCAAGCATCAGCAGCATCGTCATTGGTTGGTTGGCTTGTTGGTTGGTTGGTTGGTTGGTTGGTTGGTTAGTTGGTTGGTTTGAGGCGTGTTTGTTGGTTGTTTGGTTGGTTGTATTGATTGTTTATTTTTTCGTTCGTTCGTTCTTTCGTTTGTTTCTCCGACCATAATACTTCTCTATTCGTCTACTCAAGCACATTTTCACATATCAATCACACTGGCGGCCCCTGTGTCTAGTTGCGGATGTTGACCTGTTTTAATGGAATTGAGCTCCCATGTCTACCCAGTCTACCAGGAGGACCAAGGAATGTCTTGGTACGGGTACGTAAAGGCGGGCGATGTGATACTGACCGCACCACCCACCCAGTGCCGATTGGTCTGTACAGACATGAATCTGGCACTGTACGCCCAGTGCGCATAATCCCACAGTGCCGTCTCCACAATGAAGGTTGGCTGCAATGGATCTCTGGTGGAACACTGTCTCTCGCCCTGACTGTACATTCTGTCAGACTGCTGATTGTCCATCTCTTGATGTTATCTTCCCACTTGTATCGTTGTCTACCTATTGCTCGCTTGCCTGCGACCTCACCCTCCAGTATAGTTTTTATAAGAGTGTTGTGTCTTTTAACGTGGCCGAAATATTTCACTTGCTTCTTCTGTCATCAGCTGTCTTTTCATTCTCGGCTGTCTAGAACCTCTGAATTTGATTGTTTTCTTTTCCGTGAAGGCGTATTGTATGGTTCTTTGAATATGTTTGTTTCTAAGATTAACTTGTTCAGTTTTACGCCTTGTGTAATGTGATCATTCATGTCCCATGCATGTTTGTCAGGTGTCTCTGTTAAAGTGTTGGATTTTCTATGTCAAATTGATAGATATTCTGTGTCAAATTGTTACATGTTTTATGTCAAATGTTTAGATGTTCTATATCAAATTTTTAGATGTTCTATGTTAAACAGCTAGATGTTCTATGTCAAATTGTTAGATGTTCTCTGTCAAATTGTCGGATGTTTTCTGGCAAATTGTTAGATGTTCTCCGTCAAATTGTTGGATGTTCTATGTAAAATTGTTAGATGTTCTATGTCAAATTTTAGATGTTTCTGTCAAATAGTTGGATGTTTTCTGTAAAAAATTATATATGTTCTCTATCAAATTGTTGCATGTTATATGTAAAATTGTAAGATGTTCTATGTCGAAATGTTAGATGGTCTCCGTCAAATTGTTGGATTTTGTATGTAAAATTGTTAGATGTTCTATGTCTACTTTTTAGATGTTCTCTTCAAATTGTTGGATGTTCTCTGTCAAATTGATAGATGTTCTCCGTTAAATTGTTGGATGTTCTATCTAACATTGTTACATGTTCTATGTCAAATTGTTAGATGTTCTCTCTCAAATTGTTAGATGTTCTCGGTCACATTGTTAGATAATCTCTGACAAATTGTTGGATGTTCTATGTTAAATTTTTTTATGTTCTTTATTAAATTGTTAGATGTTCTATGTCAAAATGTTAAATGTTCTCAGTTAAAATGGGTTAAAAAGCAAGAGTATCGATTTCATTGCACCAGGTTGTATTCCATATATCACGGTCTCTCTCCGTAGTTAAATGTTCTCATGTTAAATGTTCTCATTTAAAATGGGTTAAAAAGCAAGAGTATCGGTTTCATTGCACCAGGTTGTATTCCATATATCACGGTCTCTCTCCGTAGGGCAGCTAACCGCCTGCCCAGTGCGCGCGCAGAGCACGAACCCCGTTGCCCTATCGATTACCCACAAAGATCTTCAAAAAAGAAACTAGTGAACCGAATGACTGCAATGCCGAAATAGATTCATTGCTTTATGAGTGAAAGGCAGACAGCGACCTTGTCCGAAAATGTATTCTAATTTCTTCATCAAGTGTGTATATGCTTTCATTCAATGTTTTTTGGATATTTTTCTCTAAATTATTACATTTTCTCCGTCAAATTGTTAGATATTCTCCATGAAATCTGTAAATGATCATTATCATTTTCATATGTTCAGATCAAGGGAATGAGAAGGGGGATAATGTCATGAGTTATCTGCCGTGCCGGACGCAGACGATTATCTGCCCGCACCGAAGTGGGTTTGTCCATAATTGACCTAGCCCGCAGCTGGACTCTCTACAAACCAGACATCAGAAAATGTCCGACAAGTGAAGGCGGACCACGTGATATTGATGACTCACCCAGAAGAGCTCCCTTTGGCCCAAACAAAAATGGCGCTAGCACCATATGCCCGTTACTCTTGGAGGCCTGTAAAAGCGTCTTTGACTTGACTTTTTTTTTTTGTTCGCTCGCTTTGGACTCAAGCGTAGTCCATACATATGCTCCTACTTCTAGTGCACTGCACTGATATTTGTATGTGGATTAGCTTTCACCAATACCAGTTTCCCTCGTCATCAGGTGAAGCCACTCTGGCTTCGAAGATACTTGAAATTTACATCCCCAAGCCAAGGACGAGAAGTCAACATTTTAGTTCAACTGACCGGTGGAGGGGTTGAACCCGCTATCTCGGAATCTGCACGCCGGAAGTTAAGAGCGAGCGTTCTTATCCATTCGGCCATGCTGGCCACCACTTGACTTTTTATATGAGCTATATCATTTGTTGCCGGCTTCGTGGCTTAGAGGTTATGACTTTTCTCCGTAATCTCGTATACTCTCGTCGGTTAACGTGATGACGGTAAGAATCAGCGGTGGTTCGAATCGCATCTGTGACTTACGGGGTATGTGAGCCGGCCGCTCAGAAAGCATTGGCAAACTACTGAGCGTAATCTTGCCAAGAAATCGACATACAGCTGAAAGATGCTGGTGTTGACAGCGATGTCCTGTAAAGGATATGCAAAAAAAAAAAAAAAAAAATATCATTTGTTGGGATGCCCATTGAGTGACAACCAACAACTGTATAAATGAATTAATGAATGATCAACAAGCGAGATCAAACAAATCACACGCATCACTCAGCAAGAACTGCACGATACAGGACGCCTGGTCCTCCAAGCTGGCACCCACTCTTTCTTATCCCGTTGTGATCCTTAACACGTCCCAACAATTCACCACAGGACATCGCGAGGTCACGCGACACCAACCAGATTCAAATCTCACTTCACACAGCTGACATTGAGCCGTTGAAGACGAAGACACCTCTCGTTTGGCGACACCTGGCAAAAATGCATCGTAAATTACTGGCGTTGGAGAGCAGCAAGTGATATATTACTCACGTTTGCATTGCTCTCGTGTTGTCGGATTAGTTGATTGTGAATTCATTAATTCACGACACCTGGTTGTTAGATTTCAAACTGCACATTTATGGGCTGTCAGACACGGAGTTTATTTTAATTTTCGTGCTAGTTGCAGAAATGGGACCTTATGAATTTATAATTTGATGAAAAGACGGGAACATATCATTACTAACTTTTGCAGATAAGGGACTTAACATTACTAACTTTTTTTTGCAAAACGGGAACCTTTCATTACTAACTCCTTGCAGAAAAGGGATTTAACGTTACCAACTTGATGAAAAGACGGGAACGATTATTACTAACAAGTTGCAGATAAGGGATTTAACATTATTAACGTGTTGAAAAGACGGGAAAGTATCATTTGTAGTAACCTGTTTAAAAGACAGAAACTTAGCATTACTACTAACTTTTTACAAAGAGAGGAACTTATCATTACCAACTTATTACAGACAATGGGAACGTATCATTACTACCCTCTTGCAGATAAGGGAACTTGCCTTTCTACAAACTCTTGACAAAACAGGAAACTCATAATTCGTATCAATCTGTTTGCTTGGGAGGTCATCCTGAGTTAAGACATCGTCTGTCATATTATCAGTATTGTCATGATTTACGTCTTCATTCTTGTTCCCCTTAGCACTGTTGTAATGTTTGTAATTCCTTGCCCGTGCTGCTGCTGCTGCTGCTGCTGCTGCTGCTGCTGCTGTTCCTGCTGCTCCTGCTGCTACTGGTGTTGCTGTTGTTGTTATTGTTGTTATTGTTGTTATTGTTGTTGTTGTTGCCGCCGCCATCGTCGTCGTTGTCGTTGTCGTCGTCGTCGTCGTTCTTCTTCTTCTTCTTCTTCTTCTTCTTCTTCTTCTTCTTCTTCTTCTTCTTCTTCTTCTTCTTCTTCTTCTTCTTCTTCTTCTTCTTCTTCTTCTTCATATTCTTCTTCTTCTTCTTCTTCATATTCTTCTTCTTCTTCTTCTTCTTCTTCTTCTTCTTCTTCTTCTTCTTCTTCTTCTTCTTCTTCTTCTTCTTCTTCTTCATCATCTTCTTCTTCTTCTTCTTCTTCTTCTTCTTCTTCTTCATATTCTTCTTATGATTATTATTATTATTATTCAGTTTCTTCTCCTTCCTGATCCATAGACTGGTCATCTACAGGGGATGCAGAGCCAGCAAATTTATCAGCTCGTCCATTTCCTTCAACTCCCGCATGTCCCGGAACACGTATGTAGGTGACTCGACGGACAACAGACCTCCGCAGAGATTCAACCCGCTTTCTACACATAGAACCAGCCTCGACCTGT
This sequence comes from Cepaea hortensis, assembly GCA_963921405.1. NCBI lineage: Eukaryota > Metazoa > Mollusca > Gastropoda > Stylommatophora > Helicidae > Cepaea > Cepaea hortensis. The sequence continues at coordinate 162,136,090 of OY992878.1, forward strand.
CGGACCACTCCCATAGTTTAATCGACGGATCAACATCACGGCACACGGGTGTCACCCATAAGTGCTCCGTTCTACTCATAACTCAAACCTGAGTCCGGAGAATCTCAGTTCAGTGCACGAACTTCGTAGCACCGGCGAGGATTCTGAAATACTCTGGATAGATTTTTAACTCGAAATTTTGCTCGGGCAGCGTCGTTATGCTACACTTTTTCGATTTCCAACTGCCAAGGGATTTTTTACGTGCGCAACAATACACACGGGCATCCGATCTCACTACCCAGAGACCAGGGGAAATTTTGTTACTAGAAGTCCACGTGAAAAGATCCCGGCCCTCACAGGGACTTGAACCCGCACTCCAGGCACTGGAGGCGGACACCATACCTGGAGACCACTCGGCCCCTACTTAGCACACAAACATTGGTATAATGCTGTAATCAAAATTATGTATTTCTTTAGTAAATTTAAATACAGACGACATAAATAAGATATTTCATTATTTATTGCCTGGCATATTTCGCTGCATCTCGCCAGAGGCATACTGCAGAGTAATATGCCATATGTAGTCAATAAAGGAATAATAATTTGGCTGAAATACTAAGTGCAATATGGCTAATATTGTTTGAATGTGAAGCACATTATCCCCACAGAAGTCTAAGATACTATACTATTATGAAATAGCCATGTCAGGATTGAGCACAACACATACGGAGTTCCTGATGTTAGACAAAAGTTGGTGATGTTTCCTCGCCGCCCCTAAAACTTCTATAGCTACTTTATGACCATTTTCTGATGATCAAGCTGCTGTATATCAATTTCGATGGCAAACTTCAACATTAATGTATCTTCTACGATCTGCCAGCCAACTCACCTAATACAACTTAACACCTACAACTTTGCCCTGTGTTGACAGATTCGCGCGTGCGCCGTCGCGAGGATCAAATTTACATCGCATGAAACAGATACGTTGTTGAGTGACTCAGGCTGGTGTCTCGCCTCTGGTGAGATGAATGATTACAGTATATTGCCGTGAGAGTGACACATGGGAGTCGCGATGGCGCAGTGACTAGGACGCTTGACTGCCGACCTTGTGGTCCCGTGGTCGAATCTCCATCGCGATAGATGTGTTGTTTTCCTCAGTCTACCTGGTTATCGCAGACTAAAATGAATATCAGGGAATGTCCGGGGAAGTAAAGTCGGTCGGTGTAATATTGATCACATCCCCCCATGGAGTTCTGATTGCTCTGTACAACTATACCCAATACACTTCCAGATGTGTAAATGTGTCCTTTAGTTTAATTACATTTACATTCATCATCATCAAGTGCCCTGCCTGCTGGCGTAAGCGTTCATAGCTCTCCACAGATCTCGGTCTTTGGTGTTCTGGATCAACTCTGCTGATGATATTCCTCCATGCCACCGTCTCAATCCATCCAGCATCATTTCTCTTGATCTGCCTCTGCCTCTCTTCCTCTCGATCTTTCCAGATGTCACGATGTTCTCCAATGCCTCTCTTCCCCTCGATCTTTCCAGATGTTACGATGTTCTCCAATGCCTCTCTTCCCCTCGATCTTTCCAGATGTCACGATGTTCTCCAATGCCTCTCTTCCTCTCGATCTTTCCAGATGTCACGATGTTCTCCAATGCCTCTCTTCCCCTCGATCTTTCCAGATGTCACGATGTTCTCCAATGCCTCTCTTCCTCTCGATCTTTCCAGATGTCACGATGTTCTCCAATGCCTCTCTTCCCCTCGATCTTTCCAGATGTCACGGTGTTCTCCAATGCCTCTCTTCCCCTCGATCTTTCCAGATGTCACTGTGTTCTCCAATGCCTCTCTTCCCCTCGATCTTTCCAGATGTCACGATGTTCTCCAATGCCTCTCTTCCCCTCGATCTTTCCAGATGTCACGGTGTTCTCCAATGCCTCTCTTTTACCCTACTTTTACTTTACTTTTACTCTACTTTTATTTACTTTATCATCATTTAGTCATTTAGTCGTTGGATCAACATCATGGCACACAGTTTAACCCATAAGTGTTCCGTTTTCCTCCTAACTCAAACCTGAGTCTGGATAAACTCAGCTCAATGCACGAACTCCGTTGCATCGGCGAGGATCCTGAAATATTTTGGGTAGATTTTTAACTCGAAATTTTGCCCGGGCAGCGCCGTTAGGCTACTCTTTTTCGATTTCCAACTGCCAAGGGATTTTTTATGTGCGCAACAATACACACGAGCGTCCGATCTCACTACCCAGAGACCAGGGGAAATTTTATTACTGGAGGTCCTCACCGGGGCCTGAACCCGGGACTTCCAGCACTCGAGGCGGACACCATACCTCGAGACCACTCAGCCCCCAAACTTACATCATCATGATGCTGATAAGCGTAGGAGGTCATGTTTCGCTGTCTCACACAATCACCAGAGTCGTGGATCAGCTCTGTGTTCTTGTCTCGACTATATCACGTGGTCAATCCATCCAGGCATTTATTTCTCTGCCTATCATGTCCTGGTAATTCTCTGCCTATATCATGTCCTGGTAATTCTCTGCCTATATCATGTCCTGGTAATTCTCTGCCTATCATGTCCTGGTAATTCTCTGCCTATATCATGTTCTGGTACATCTCTGCCTATATCATGTCCTGGTAATTCTCTGCCTATATCATGTCCTGGTAATTCTCTGCCTGTATCATGTCCTGGTAATTCTCTGCCTATATCATGTCCTGGTAATTCTCTGCCTGTATCATGTCCTGATAATTCTCTGCCTATATCATGTCCTGGTAATTCTCTGCATATATCATGTCCTGGTAATTCTCTGCCTGTATCATGTCCTGATAATTCTCTGCCTACATCATGTCCTGGTAATTCTCTGCCTATATCATGTCCTGGTAATTCTCTGCCTATATCATGTCCTGATAATTCTCCGCCCATATCATGTCCTGGTAATTCTCTGCCTATATCATGACCTGGTAATTTTCTGCCTATATCATGTCCTGGTAATTCTCTGCCTATATCATGTCCTGGTAATTCACTGCCTATATCATGTCCTGGTAATTCACTGCCTATATCATGTCCTGGTAATTCTCTGCCTATATCATGTCCTGATAATTCTCTGCCTATATCATGTCCTGGTAATTAACTGCCTGTATCATGTCCTGGTAATTCTCTGCCTATATCATGTCCTGCTAATTCACTGCCTGTATCATGTCCTGATAATTCACTGCCTGTATCATGTCCTGATAATTCTCTGCATATATCATGTCCTGATAATTCTCTGCCTATATCATGTCCTGATAATTCTCTGCCTATATCATGTCCTGGTAACCATGTCAGACTGGTGGACATGGCGTCACGGGTCAATTTAAAAAAACAAAAACTCAGTCTTGATGGGATTCGAACACGTGACCACAGGCATGCGTGCTAGCCACCGCGCCACCGGAGTTCTCTCAGCCGCGGGGTCTAACACACTTGCACTTAACCTTCCTGTGCGCTGACGGCGAGCTGTAGGGTTCATTCCACACACTTGTCAGTTGGACTAGAGCGTGGATTTCTCGTTCAGGCAGCAATGGTCAACTTATGTCTGGGTTTGATCGCAACGTTTTGAGAAAGACACGTAGCATTTTAAGTTTGACCTGGCTTTCTCAACGAGTCCATATTTATGTCCAACTGTCTCACCTGTGGGACGAGAAGTCCTCCACATTTATGTTCAACTGACCGGCCTGTGGAATGAACCCACTACACCGCACGCAGAAGAGAAAGTGTCAGCGCGCTACTAACCCTTTCTACTAACTAATATATATATATATATGGAATATGGCCTTTCCACCACATATAATACAACTCATAAGAATGCTCTATCTAGACCAGGGGTCACCAAACTACGGCCCGCGGGCAGAATCCGGCCCGCGACGTCATTTCATCCGGCCCGCTGACGATACTCGAACTTGCTTGATATAACATATGGAACACGAGACGCTTTGATACAATTTAAATGTAAATATTATGTTTAGAAAAAAAGGAGATCTTCACACGTGCAGAGACCTAGCTGCTATGTGTCTTAAATTTACTATTTTCGGTTATAAATTATTGTATCTAGATTTTACTGTTTATTGTAATGTTTGCTTATTTCGCGCCATCCGAAGTCCCCAACCGACTCGTGGTAGCGCCACCTACGCTCTTACGTTACCATGGTTTCCATGGCAGCACACACGCGCATCTTTCCCTCCCCCAGATGCGTCCTGCTGTCAACACAGGTCCCATGCTCCAGACATATTTACTTCTTTTTGCCAGTAATCCATTTTATAGATATGTAACAAGGATTTATTTATTTTACAGTGAAAGGTAAGTAAACTACAAACGTAACTAGAGGCAATAAAGTAGCAAACGTAGCATAAAAATGCCATAGAAGCCTCGTGTTATTACGAAAATTTTATCCCCAGCACAGAAGAATTCTCTGTGGCTAAAGGGCTTGCGAACGCGGTTTGTGAGACCGTATACCCGGGTTCGAAACACGGCGGTGCTGATTTTTTCGAAAAAGGTATAGGGGCCGGTCGTTCAGAAAGCAATGGCAAACTACTGAACGTAACACTTGCCTAGTACATCAACAGCAGCTGAAAATGCTGGTGTTGACTGCAACGTCCCGTAAGGGATACGCAAAAAAAAAAAAAAAAACAGAAGAATTCCCCGGTCAAGGTGGTAATCGAGCTGGTCTCTAGGCCAGTGTTTTTTCAATCTTTCTGCTATAACATATCCTTATGTAAATGTTTACGTTGCTCAAGGGACTCTGTGCGATGATCCATGTGTCTGTTCTACTGCATATAATAAACCAGATGGGCAGAAATGTTGCATTTAGGCGATTTCGGTCTGTTTCGGTGGAACCCCTGGCTGCCACTCGCGGAACTCCGGCTGAAAAACTCTGCTCTAGGCTGTTTATTTAGGCTGGCCCTGTTTATATATTTTGCAAACCTTATTATGAGATATATTCTATTACCAAAGACACCTATCAACTTTAAATGTATCTTTGGTGAGCCCTAGCTTCACCAGTGACCCCCAAGTCCTCTGCTTTTCTTGTGTTTCAATAGGAGTTTAATTATTATTCTAATTCAATGTCTTTTTTCATTTTCAGATCCCGTGTAATTCACCCTTCATTATAGCTACTAAGAAACGAAAAGTAGAGGCCGAATGTAGCGTTTTCAATGAAGAATGGGGAGTAAAGTACTTTGTGGAATCAAAGGACCAGAAATCCTGTTGCGTAATATGCAGCGAAAGTTTCGCCGTTTTGAAAGAGTACAATCTTCGGCGTCACTACGAAACAAAACATCTGGCAACATATTCAAAGTTTTCTGGAAAGTTACGATCTGAGAAATATGAGTCCATCAAACGTGGTTTAGAAATACAAAGAAATCTCTTCACGAGAAAGTTTGCTGAAAATGAATATGTCACTCGTACAAGTTACAAAATAGTGAATAAGATGGCAGAACGAGGAAAACCGTTTACTGATGGCAACTTCATCAAAGAGTGTATGATGGAAGCAGCAAATGACTTGTGTCCTGAGAAAGCCGATTTGTTTGAAACTATCAGCTTTTCGGCAAGTTCAATTGTGCGAAGTACAAAAGAACTTGGAGAGAACATAGTGCTACAGATACGCAAGAAAGCTAGGAACTTGTTGTAGTATTCTCTGGCACTGGATGAGTCTATTGATCTCTCGAGTACGTCATAACTTCTCGTGTTCATTCGTGGTGTCAATTTGGCCTTTCAGATAACGGAAGAGTTGACATCCGTTTGCAGCATGCACGGAACAACAACTGGAAAAGACATTTTCATGGAAGTTCAAACAGTTTTGCAAGACTATACACCTAAGTGGGTAACCCGAGCTTCGAGGTGTTACACTTGATGGAGGAAAAAACATGGCTGGAGTGAGGAAGGGTCTGATGGGGCAGATCAGGGCTCAGTTGGAAAATTTGCAAATCCCTGGCGCTCTATTCATACACTGCATCATACATCAGCAACCAATCTGTGGGAAAGAACTAGATATAGTTTGTGTACTGAAACCAATCGTTTCTGCTGTGAACTTCATTCGGTGACGTGCACTCAATCACCGTCAGTTTCTTGCTTTTCTTGAAGAAATCGATTCTGAATTTTGTGACTTGCCTTATCACACATCAGCGAGGTGGTTCAGTTGCGGTAAAGTCCTGTTTTATTTTTACAAGCTCCGAAACGAAATAGATGTTTTCCTCACTGAGAAAAGATAAAGCTGATCTACAGCTGTCAGATCCCTTCCTGGCTGTCAAAATTGTCATTTTTTGACATCACATCCCACATTAATGAACTAAATTTGAAACTTCAGGAAAAAGATAACATCGTCTGTGATCTCTACAATCTGCAAAGGATTTCGGAGAAAGCTGTCATTGTTTTAAACAACTGGAAGGAGAAAACTTTTCTCATTTTCACTGTTTCAAGAAATTTGAAATATATTTGCCGAAGACGTCAACCTCGATTTCTCGAAAATAAAATGTTCGTGACTTCCAGACGCATTTTTGGTGAGATTTTTCATATCTTGACAGAATTGAGAGTGGCATTCTTCTGTTCCAGAATCCGTTTGATTGTAACCTTGATGGGTGCTAGTTGAACTACAGTTGGAGCTCAGTGATTTGCAACCAAATGACTTGTTGAAAGAGAAGCACAGAGAAGAAAAACTTGTGGAATTTTACCGATGCTTACCTGATGTTGAGTTTCCGAAACTGAAGAAATTTGCCGCTGGTATGGCATCAGTGTTTGGAACAACTTAAGTCTGTGAGCAAACATTTTCAAAAATGAAGTATGTGAAGTGAACACATCGAACGAGATTGACTGGTGAACATTTGAAAGCAATTTTTTTGATTGGATGCAGCAATTCCAAATCAAACATTGATGATATCTTGAAAGCCAAATATCAGTTTCACAAATCTCACTACACTTTTTGGCTGCTTAATTTGTGAGGTTCGGATATGTGCACACTAGGTCTGATGTAACTATCTTTTTGCTAACGTCGCCTTCTTTGATAACTGTATTTTAGTAAATAAATATGTTGGTTGTCTTTGCTTTTTGTGCTTTGCATGCCACTCACCCATGATTAACTTAGTTTTTCGTCCCCCCCCCCCCAAAGCTTTCGTTCTGGCTTGCAAGTATTGTATTGTTACTGTTAGTTGCATATCATTTACAGGACATTTGCACTCAACACCAGCATTTTCTGCTGTTGTTGATGTCTTGGCAAGTTTACGTTCAGTAGTTTACCAATGATTTCTGAGCGACCGGCACTCATACCATAGCGTAAAATACCAGCGCAACGATGTCTGCTGCCAAATCGCGAGCAGCTGTGTTTCAAACCATGGTATACGGGATTACGAACCGCGTCCGTAAGGCCTTCGCCACGGAGAGCGGCGCAAGTATTGTACAGAATGAGTATCCTGCCCGCGCTCGTCATTTTGTCAGTTATCCGGCCCGCCGTTAAATAAGTTTGGTGACCCCTGATCTAGACCAACAAGCAGCGGTTAGAATAGATGGCGAGACATCAGATTCGTTTGACATCAAGCAAGGAGTCCGTCAGGGATGTGTGCTGTCCCCCTATTTGTTTAACCTGTACGCCGAAAATATAATGAGAAATGTAAGAGATGATATAAATAGGGAGCTATATGATGCCCTAAATATCGGTGGCATCTTGACATACCAGAGATTCGGTATATTGATGATACAGTATTACTATCCACAACACAGACTGGTATAGAAAACCTAATAGCTTCAACCCAATTGAATAGTGAAAATCACAACTTGTATCTTACCATTGCAAAAACAAAGATAATGCATACAGATAAAACTACTATGGAGAAAGAAATATATGTTAATGAGGAAAAATTGGAGGTGGTGGAAAATTTTGAATATCTTGGGTCATTGATTACCAACAATGGTGACACAATGAAAGACATTAAACGACGACTGTCAATTGCTCTTCAAAGACTAAAACAACTGAATACATTATGGAATGGGACAGACAGAACTACAAAAATTATATTTTTAAGAGCATGCATCTTTCCTATTGCAACATACGACTGTGAGACCTGGACATTTACTAAACAAGCTGAACAGCGCATAAATGCCTTTGAATATAATTGTTATAGACGAGTTCTAAGAATATACTGGGTAATGAAAAGAACAAATACACCAATACTTCAAGAGCTGAATATTGAAGAAGGTTGGCTATTAAAGACGATAAAACAAAGAAAATTGAAATATTTTGCTCACTTGAAAAGTCACGAAACTTTGGAGAGAACAATAATGGAGGGGTATATGCCTGGGAAGAGAGGAAGAGAAAGGCCAAAGAGAAGATGGGTGCAGGATGTGGCGGATGATCTCTAGATGGGTGTATCGGACGCGGGACATCTGGCCTATGATCGAGAGATTTTCCGGAAGGTTGTTATGGGAGCAGGGTTCTGCAAAGGACATGCTACTGAATGAATGAATGAATGAATGAATGAATGAATTATATATATATATATATATATATATATATATATATATATATATATATATATATATATATATATATATATATATATATATAGCTGTGGCTAAGGGCTAGCGAACGCGGTTTGTGAACGCGGTTCGAAACACAGCGGTGCTGGTTTTTTCGAAAAAGGTATAGGAGCCGTCGTTCAGAAAGCAATGGCAAACTACTGAACGTAAAATTTACTCAGGAATCACGAACGGCGAAAATGCTGGGGTTGACTGCTACGTTCTATGAAGGACATGCAACTTAACAAATTGTGTACGTATGTGTGTGTGTATGTATGTATGTGTGTGTATGTGTGTGTGCGCGCGCGCGTGTGTAATGCAATACAGAGACCGGGCGCGGCGCCAGAAGCTAGTTGAACAAAACTTAATTTTATTGTTCATTTGGACACGAATGAATGGACGAAGAAGTAATTTCGCTGTAATATAAACAAACTTGACACCATGAGAAGAAAATTACCAACTATGAGTCTCTTCATTGTTTTTGTTTTAGCCGTGATCGCTATATTTGTACACAGAAGAGAACAAAATAGGGACAAATTGTGAACAAAACCAACAGGGGGAGCAGAGAAGAACCTCTCCGAGTCGTGAACCGCAGAGCCGAAATTGAAATTAACGTTAGCCGGGAGCGTTGTAGCGTTGTAGCGCACCGATTGGGCCGAGTAATAACCTGGCTTACGAGATTGTCACTTTATTTCCCAGATTTGGCCTGCGGAGCGTGGCACAAAGGTCCCAAATGAATAGGGGGATAATTTCTTCGCCAGAGAGTTAAACGATGTTATTCATTTAACAATAATCACAGCCGTATCAGGGAAATTTGGCTTGTCAAGTACAAACCGGCACATTGATTTTGAAAAGTGTGTGTTCTTGGCAGGTCGTGCTGAGAGGTGGGAGGCCAGGCGGAAACAAAGAAGGACAGTTGTGGAAATAAATGAGGAAACGAACCCGCACACTGAGATGGCTAGTGCACACACGACTACAGAAACAGACAAGCAGGTGGTCAAGTGGTCGGCGCGCTATGCTTTTAAATCTGCAGACATGTGTTTGATTCCTGGTAAGGACATATTTCTTTGCAAGTCAGTTGCTTCTACCAGATAAACATATTGTCAGGTATTAACTGACACTTATAGAGTACGATTAGAAAGAGAAGGACAGAAATAGAAAGTAGATCACATAATACCCAACAATGTGATTTATTATGAGGACAATTGGGAACCCCTCAGCTCAACGGAACGTCATTGCTACCTTACAGAAACACATTTACCTGGATTCACCAGAAGCCAGTAACTTTATTGTCCAGTATTTCTTTTATCCATTCTTGTCCCCAAGTCTCCCTGTCCCCATGTCTCCCTGTCCCCATGTCTCCCTGCCCCCATGTCTCCCTGTCCCCATGTCTCCATGTTCCCATGTCTCTCTGTTCCCATGTTTCTCTGTTCCCATGTCTCCCTGTCCCCATGTCTCCCTGTCTCCATGTCTCCATGTCTCCATGTCCCCATGTCTCCCTGTCCCCATGTCTCCCTGTCCCCATGTCTCCCTGTCCCCATGTCTCCATGTTCCCATGTCTCCATGTTCCCATGTCTCTCTGTTCCCATGTTTCTCTGTCCCCATGTCTCCCTGTCCCCATGTCTCCCTGTCTCCATGTCTCCATGTCCCCATGTCTCCCTGTCACCATGTCTCCCCGTCTCCATGTCCACTTGTGCCAGTCTTTTTGTGCCCAAATCTTCCCGTGTCCATGTCTTGTGCCCTAGTATCCTTCCCAAAATCTTTCTGTGCTCAAGTATCTTTCCCAAAATCTTTCTGTGCTCAAGTATCCTTCCCAAAATATGTATGTGCCCATGTCTCCCTGTCCCCATGTCTCCCTGTCCTTATGTCTCCCTGTCCTCGTGTCTCTGTGTCCCCATGTCTCCCTGTCCCCATGTCTCTATGTCCCCATATGTCCCTGTCCCCATGCCTCCCTGTCCCCATGTCTCCCTGTCCCCATGTCTCCCTGTCCCCATGTCTCCCTGTCCCCATGTCTCCCTGTCCCCATGTCTCCCTGTCCTCATGTCTCCCTGTCCCCATGTCTCCCTGTCCCCATGTCTCCCTGTCCCCATGTCTCCCTGTCCCCATGTCCCCCTGTCCGCAAGTCTTCTTGCCCCATGTTTCCCTGTTACCAAGTCTCCCTGTCCCCATGTCTCCCTGTCCCCATGTCTCCCTGTTCCCATGTCTCCCTTTCCCCATGTCTCCCTGTCCCATGTCTCCCTGTCCCCATGTCTCCCTGTCCGCATGTCTCCCTGTCCCCATGTCTCCTTGTCCCCATGTCCCCCTGTCCGCAAGTCTTCTTGCCCCATGTTTCCCTGTTACCAAGTCTTCCTGTCCCCATGTCTCCCTGTCCCCATGTATCCCTGTCCCCATGTCTCCCTGTCCCCATGTCTCCCTTTCCCCATGTCTCCCTGTCCGCAAGTCTTCCTGTCCGCATGTCTCCCTGTCCCCATGTCTCCCTGTCCGCAAGTCTTCCTGTCCCCATGTCTCCCTGTCCCCATGTCTCCCTGTCCCCATGTCTCCCTGTCCCCATGTCTCCCTGTCCCCATGTCTCCCTGTCCCCATGTCCCCCTGTCCGCAAGTCTTCTTGCCCCATGTTTCCCTGTTACCAAGTCTTCCTGTCCCCATGTTTCCCTGTTACCAAGTCTTCCTGTCCCCATGTTTCCCTGTTACCAAGTCTTCCTGTCCCCATGTTTCCCTGTTACCAAGTCTTCCTGTCCCCATGTTTCCCTGTCCCCATGTCTTCCTGTCCCCATCTCTCCCTGTCCCTATGTCTCCCCGTCCCCATATCTCCCTGTCCCCATGTCTTCCTGTCCCCAAGTCTTTTATTGCCCAGGTCGTACAGTCCACAAGTATTTCAGTTCTTCAGGTCTTCCAGTCCCCAAATCATACAGTCCTTAAATCATCCAGTCTCCAAATCATCCAGATCCAAAATCATCCAGTCTCTAAATTATATAATCCCCAAATCATTCAGTCCCCAAATAATCCAGTCCCCACATCATCTATTCCCCAAATCATCCAGTCTCCACATCATTCAGTCCCCAAATTACCCAGACCTCAAATCATCCAGTCCCAAAAACATCCAGTCCCTAAATCATCCAGTCCCTAAGTCATCTGATCCCCAAATCATCCAGTCTCCAAATCACCCAGTCCCCAAGTATTCTTACCCCCAAGTCTTCCTGTGACCAGGTCTTACAGTCCCCAGCTATTCCACTCCCAAGACCTTACCGTCTCTGGTCTTACAATCCCCAGGTATTATAGTCCCCAGGTCTTACAGTCTCAAAATCATCTAGTCCCCAAATCATGCAGTCCCTAAATCATCCAGTTCCCACATCACCCAGTCTCCAAATAATCCAATCACCAAGTACTCCTACCCCCAAGTCTTCATGTTCCCAAGTCTTCTATTGCTTAAGTCTTCCTGTGACCAAGTCTTCTTGTCCCCAAGTCTTCCTGTCTTCAAGTCTTCCTGTCCCCAAGACTTCCTGTCTCCAACTAAGAACACACACACACACACACACTCCCTCTCTCTCTCACACACACACAAACACACCAATACCCACACCAAAACCCACACACACACACGCACGCACACATAAACACCCACACACACCCCAACGCGTTGTCTAAACATTAAAATCATAATACAAACAGATAAAACGCATGGTCAGATTATATAAAAGACCGTTATGAAGATACAAGAGAACACGTTATACGATGCATGTAAATCTATATTTATTGCAATTCCGAAGAAATCAGGAGCCTTGGAATTTGATCAGCGTCGAAAAATTAGCATAATGAGCCACATCACAAAGAGTTTCCTAAGAATAATCATGCAAAGAGTTAGGAAGAAAATACAACCCGAAATAGGGTAAAACAATGTGGGTTTGTAGAAGGCAAGGGCACAGTAAATGCTGAATATTTGCTGAGAACATTAATTGAGCGTTCGATAGATGTAAACAAAGATCCGCTACACCTTTGCCTCATTGTCTACACAAAGGCCTTTGATAAAGTAAGACATGTGAACATGATGATTATGCTTGCAAATCTACAAAATGATGGGAAAGACCTCAGACTTGTAAACAATATACTGTAAACAACAAGCTGCCTGTCGTAATAAGTGTCGTCCCTGGGGTGAGGGGAATCAACACCCACATTCTTTTAACTCCATATCATTATCTTGAGGATCTCCTGGATCTCTGTCCACAAAACCCCATCAGTCTTTGGATCTCTCTCTCTCTCTCTCTCTCTCTCTCTCTCTCTCTCTCTCTCTCTCTCTCTTCTTCTTCTTCTTCTTCTTCTTCTTCTTCTTCTTCTTCTTCTTCTTCTTACCACTGGACCATGCCCCCTCTCATTCTTTTCCAAAACATACTACACAACTCTAGCTTCTAACAAAATGGCAAATTAATTTAATAAAGAAAAGTGTCAGGTATGTGCAAAGTGTATGTGTAGAATGTCTGCCGTATAATCTAGGGTGTATGCAGAATCAGACCGAACAGCTCAGGATCAAAGTCTGCTTTCATCATAGTACCGGCCACACAACAGCACCATAGATCAAGTACAGAAGGACCTCACCAAATGATGCGTTTCTCCGGCCAGGTGTCGACTTCCTCCTGTGGCTCTTGGATAGTCCGGATGCCTGGTCACCAATGGTGGATGTAGTCCAATACTGACCATGAATCCGACACACACAGTGTAACTAATTTGTCACTAAAAGTTCTGTGATCTGATAACCCTTGTACAGTAAAATAAATGTTTACTGTCACTTTGAAACAAAATGTTAATTGTTAATTTCTCACAGGAATTCACCATTTGGAAAACACAATGTTAATTGTTAATTTCTCACAGGAATTCACCATTTGGAAAACGCAATGTTAATTTCTCTATATAAATACTATTGTCCCTGTTACTGGTGGTATTGTAAGTATCTTAACTCTAATATTATGAGAACTACCACGGAGGAATCACTCTTAGATGATCGTCGGTTCCTGCTCAGCAGAGACCACGTTCTTGCAGACCCTCTGGGTTATGGGCCCAGTGCAAAGTCCACTGAGTAAAAACTGCCTTCAATGATCGAGCCATAATCTTCTTCTATGACTTGTCTGCTAGCTTTTTTTTGGAAAACATAGTGGAACCTGTTGAAGAGAGAACACCCGGTGAGAGCAACCCGATTCCGACCTTCATTAGTTGAGTGTAGGGCGACGGCCGCACTCAGATATTTAACAGAGAACTAAACTCTGTCATAAGGCAGAGGAGCTCATAACATTGGTCTGAGTCATGGTAAGACAAGAAAAGACTAAAGGAAAAGCGCAGATACCCAGTAGATACCCTACTGTAAGATCCTACCATTTGACATTTCCCATATCTCCCTAAATATCATCCCTCTACCTTGTTCTTAACTCACTGAGTTAATTGATATTTCACACTAGCTAGTTTAAGCAACGCGATTGCCTACTGCTGCCGAAGCTCCTATAATAAGTTCTCACAACGCACATTACTACGCTCGACTCCTAAGAATCATCTAATTTGGGTCTATTTAATTAAATACCATATATTTATTCCCGTCTGAAATCTAGACCACTAAATCACACAATGGACAAATGTCCGCCGATGTAAATCAACATAAGACACCGTGGCCTCTTTCCATAATCAGAACAGAAACATCAAACACGTCCTTGTTGCCTCACAACATTTGGTCGACTCCCGCCAAATGTGTTTGTCCAGATTGTTTTAAAACTGTGTCTGAATGACGTCACAAATCTGACTAGACACTAGGCGTCGAGAAACTATTTTTTTCTCTCCTTTTCCGACTCGATGTAAACAACCGGCCGGCTGTCCCGCTTTGAACGGGGGAAGTGTTCCCGGTACTCCAAAAAGTCTTGCCGGCTTGTGATCTGGAGAAATCTTTCCCCCACAACAAAAGATCTTGCCGACTCTCATCAGGACAGTCTGTCCCCAACATCAAAGAATGGCGGCTGCCTGTAGACGAATGGCGCGACAATCTTTCATCGATCGACAACTCCAAGAATTCCGCGACACTGCCATAAATATTGATAATGAAAGTGCACATTAGCCTGTTAAGAGAAGCGTGCGACAAGGATGTGTAACTGTAATGTCTCCAGATTTGTCCTCCTATACAGTGAAAATATATTTAGAAATTTAGAAGATATGAGAGGATTCACCATTGGGGAACATAAAATCAATAACATTAGATATGCGGATGATACAGTATTAATTGCAGACAATGAACAGGATCTGCAACATTTAGTAGATACGGTTATAGCAGACAGTAAACAACTATGGCGTGATATTTATATATAATAGCCCATCTAGTGCCGACTGCTACACCAGAGTGGATGCAGAAACCCACAATTGGTCTGTGATGAGATCTGACCATTACATTGTAAATGTTTGAATCTATAGAGGAATGTGTGACCAGGCTTGTCCTCTGTTGACATCGACAGACGCCAGCTTTGACCCCACGTCCAATCGCGCTCATGATATCAGTGTAGCCTCCTATCAATCAAAATAACGGTTAAAATATGTAGCTAGAGTGCGTTCACAAATGTTTGCCCTCATTCACATTCAATTTTCTTGTAAAGTTGTTGCATCATTGTTAAATTTTTCTTGCCGTCTTATATTTAGTCCCACCTAAGAAATATGTCATTGAGGCATAGGGGAGCTGAGTGGTCTCGATGTATGGTGTCCGCCTAAAGTACTAGAGGTCCCAGGTTTAAGCCGCGGTGAGGAGCGACATATTTTCACGTGGACTTCTAATAATAAAATTTCCCCTGGTCTCTGGGTAGTGAGATCGGACGCCCGTGTGTATTGTTGCGCGCGTATCGAAAAAGAGTAGCCCAACTGCGCTGCCCGGGCAAAATTTCGAGTTAAAAATCTACCCAAAGTATTTCAGGATCATCGCCGGTGCTACGGAGTTCGTGCACTGAGCTGAGTTTCTCCAGACTCAGGTTTGAGCTAGGAGGAGAACGGAGCACTTGTGGGTTACACCCGTGGGCCGTGATGTCGATCCATCGACTAAACTAAACTAAACTAACTGTGTCATTGATAAGTCAACTGGCAACTGAAATCATGGAAAGCGGCGATATTTCTTTCATGTTTTGGCCAAAATGTAGTGAGTTCGAGCTAACAAACTTGTTTTACAATAATGCACGTCGATTCGGATGACGACACAAGGTATATCCATATTCCTATGGAGTGTGTGCAACGTGTAATATTAGTAAAGACAGAGAATTTACAGAGGCATTGTGTAAATAATCTGGCGTCGAAATGGAAATTGACAGGAAAGTAGAAGGAATATATTTCTTAGCTTATTTTTTTTTCACGTCCGACTTTTTTATTCACCTGCTGATTAATAATGTGTGCACAAGGAGTCATGTTACTAGGATGTATTTAGCTTTTTATATGAAGTTGGTAAAAGCTTTCAAACAGCTGTGCGTTAATGTGCTTATGTGGTGACCAGAGACAATACCGCAATTCAGTCATCATGTATCAATTGTTAAGGATCTGTTCAGCTGTCTGTGTAGTTTGTTCACACGTGCACATGGGTGATAGAACCGTTTTGAGTCTTCTTAAAAGATTGTCTACACTGCTGTTTATTGTTCAGAGACGGAGCATGATTACCTGTTTTGCACGACAAATATAGTTGTGAATGTCTGTAGTAGGATTCCTTCTTAACGGCCAAGATGTTGGTCCTCATGTCATTGAAGTTTATAGATTTATTCTATGTTCGTGTATTGTCCCCTCATTTGACAAAGTGTTTGTTCTCACGCTTCATGTTCTGCCACAATATGTCAGTTTCCACCGCAGTACTACTCTTCTGTTGGTATTCAATGCGCTTAGTGTTTTTTTTTTTTTTTCCAATGCCGGTTGTTTGTCACAGTTGAGGGCTTGAGGAACAGATAATTCATCGATGTGGAATACAAACAGTTACCATTGACTAATTGTATTTTTTGTGCCCATGCCGTAATGTTTAAGGCCTGCAATTTTTCAGAATAGTTGGAGCATAATATTCCAGTAGGCGTGCATATGGATTCATGTCTGCGATCTGCCCAGACCTTAATCTGTGTCGAATGGTTCCAGTAGGTTGATGACTGCTCTCGGTTGCATAAAATTCAATCCATCCGTTCTCCAATAGTCCTCTTCCTCTTTCAACACACGGTCCTCACATTTTTTCCAATAACTTTTATCAGTATTTAATAGTGCGGACTGGGTTAGTATCTTGACGTCATACTATTTGAATGTAGTATTGTCAGCTGCCACCTGTCCTTTAATTTTATGGCAGGCAAGATCTATAGTAATGGTTCTCAACCGGTGGGGAATTCCCCTCCAGGGGGGGGGGGGGCCATTTTAGGGTTTCAGTGGGGAAGAGAATTAAGATTATTTCAAGATCGCATTAATACAAGAATCGATTACTTGATATTGTTTTTCCCACCATACTTTACGGTTCTGTACTTCTCGCCCTTCTTAAATTCGTTTTATAACGTAAGTAGATGGCGTTGACGCGATTCGTAATGCTGCTTACCCACGTTCGAAACACAGCGGTGACCGATTTTGGCAGAAGACCGTGTCTCACTGGTTTTAACGTGTTGGTATGGGAGCCGGTCGTTCTGAAAGCAATGGCACACTGCTGATGTTGACTGCAATGTCCTGTAAAGGATATGCAACTTTAAAAACAAAAGACCGCAAATAACATTTTATGTAGACGCCTAGACTTGCTCTAATAGGTGTTATTAAATGTAGCTTCAATTTTTACGTATATTGGGGGGAGGGGTATATTATGAAAAAGGGGGAGGGGTGACATTCTGAACATCTGGTGAAGGGGTGCATGGGCCAAATTAGGTTGATCTATAGGGTTTAAAAAAGAATGATACTGTAGATCTCAAGCACCTTTTCTGTCGACTAGTCGATTTGATATTTCTTCCTTTTTGCGTCTGTTTTACAAGGAACAACAATTCTAGCTTGACATACGTTTCTAGAAATGGTATGTTTTCCCTCAAGAGCCATATCTTTATTGCTTGCTTTGTGCTCGATGCCGTAGGTATTTTGTCTTCTTGGGCAAATACATTGTGATATGATGCATTGTCCTTAATTGGGCAAGAAGGTCTTATCAAGGGACGGATGCACTGTTTTCTCGAGCCAATCTTTAAATACAACATCATTCACCTTATGATAATCCCTGTTGTCTGTATGCTTTGATACCAACACGAGTCCAGAATTATGTAATAAGTTAATATGCGTATTACCAGCATGGGCTATGATCAAACGTTTTCTTTTACTATTTGGCAGGCTTGTCCATGGGACATATTTTTCTGTCTCATCCCATCCCATACCATGGTAATTTATGCCTGTCCCATCCCATCCCGTCCCATCCCACGGGACCTTTCCCATGGGATTCCCATGGGAATAACATTCCCATATCGATTTATCTTTCCATCCACTAATTGCCATTCTTTTTTTTCATTTTTGGGGTGCGCTTAGATCCAGGTTTTATCCAAACACACTATGTCATAATTTTCTTTGCTAATTTCCATTATTTCACTTAGATTCTTGCTTATGCCTCCTAAATGCGGTTGCTCGCAAATGATATTTCTGAATCCTTTGTTACTTTCTAAACGCACAGTCTAATGTAATTATAATTTTTCACAAAGTTGTTTTGGATAGCTCTATGTCATTGTTCTTTCTCAACAACACCCTAAGTTTTCTTACCATCACTGTTTCTTTGGTATCCAACATAGTTATAATAGCTCGCCTTATGACCTCCTTGTCAAAGCTGTCTCCAACCATCGATCATGTGCAGTGCCGGTAAGCGTGGACGATCATGATTCGCCTTTTCAGTCGATCACCAGAGTCGTGGAACAGCTCAGTATTCTTGTCTCGACCATACCATGTGGTCAAGCCATCCAGATATTTACTTCTCTGTCTTCCCCTTATTCTATTCCCCTCGATCTTGCCAGTGGTCACCACGGTCACCACGTTCTCTAATTTATTTCTTCTCATAACATATCCAAAACATTTTGACTGTCTAAGTCTAATTTCTCTAATCATTTTAAGATTTTCATTTGTTTCTTGTAGGGCTTAGTCGTTGGTTTTTCCGTCTGTCCATGGTATTCTTTGCATTCTCCTCAGAAACCACATTCCCACAGCCATCAGATGTTTTTCAGATTGATGCTCGTTGTCCGTGATTCACATCCGTACAAAAGTACAGACTCTATGTAGCACCTCAAACACTCTTATTCTCGTAGCAATAGACATCATCTTATTGGTCAGTATGTTTTTTATCTTGCAAAGGGCTACCTTCGCCATGGCGATTCTTGTTCTAATCTCTTCAAGGCATTTCCCATCAGATGTTATGACTGTTCGGAGATAATTGTACCGATTCACTTGTTTAAGAATATTCCAATTTCCCTGTATATTACATTGTGATATTTCCTTCTTCCTAGTGACGACCATAACCTGTGTCTTTTTACAATTTAATTCTAACCCCAGTTGTTCACTGTGCACAACAACCACATCTACTAATTGTTGCAGTGCCTGCTCATTGTCTGTAATCAATACTGTAGCATCTGCATATCTAATGTTATTGATGTTTCGTCCTCCAATGCTGATTCCATTTATATCTTCTACATTTCTGAAAATATTTTCACTGTACAGGGAAAAAAGATCTGGAGACAATACACATCCCTGCTAACACCTCTCTTAAAAGGCTGATATTATCCCGTTTCATCATCAAGCCTTATGGCAGCTTGTTGTTTCTAACATATAAATTTTTTACAAGTCTAAGGTATTTCCCATCAATTTGTAGATCTGCAAGCATATCTACCATGTTGACAAGTCTTACTCTATCGAAAGCCTTTGTGTAATTAATAAAGCAAAGATGTATATCTTTTTTTACTTCTATAGAGCGTTCAATTTCTATTCTCAGCATGTACATAGCATTTACTGTACTCTTGCCTTCTACAAACCCACATTGTTCCTCTCCTATTTTGGGTTGTATATTCTTCCAATCTCTTTTCATGATAATTCTTAGAAAAATCTTGGTGGTGTGGCTCATTATACTGATTGTTCTATATTCATCCAAGGCTCCTGATTTCTTTGGGATTGCAATAAGTACATAATTACATAATTCATGAGGTATATCTCCAGTATCATATATTGTGTTCAGCGGTCTGGTGACTTGATCTATTCCATATTTTTCTAAAACATTAATCATTTCTGTTCTGAAGTTGTCTGAACCGGGGGTCTTGCCAGTTTTCATATAGTTAAGAACATTCTGAACCTCCATCATAAAAATTAATGGTCCTTCGTTATTATTTCGAATATCATACTGTTTTTCTCTGTTATCATCATAGAGGTTTTTCACATAATCTGACCATACATGTAGAATCTGATCTTTTTCTATAATGATTTTTCCATCTTTTGTTTTCAGGCAGCTTGCTTATGTAAGAGTTCTTTTATTAGTAAGCTGGTGAATTCCTTTGTGCATTAAATTTGTATCTTTACTGTTGTGTTTTTGTTTTTCAATTTCTATGGAATTTTCTCAAGTCATGCTTATTGTACCTCCATACACAATGTTCTGGGTTTTTTCTGTGAATTTCTTTATATTTGGCAGGATTATTTTTGTTGTGTCTTCTTATTTCCATTAGTCTAAAAATTTCTTCAGTCGTCAATTTCTTACGACCCACTTTCTTTAATTTTGGAATAGCTGTTTCTGCAATCAAACTGATTGAATTCTTCAACATTTCCCATTGATCGTCCACATCTTGAAATAAGATCTCTGGATCAGACAGTATATCAGATCTGTTCCTTATTTCTATGTTAAAATTATCTTCTATTACCTTGTCATTTTTCAATGTACACGGATCATGTTTTGTGTTTCCTGGTGAATACTTGACTTTCTTCAACTTTACTCTCAATGTTCCTGTAATCAATCTGTGATCACTATAACAGTCAGTATTGGGAACTGTTTTTGCGATTGTTAACGTGTTTCTAAATCTTCTGCTAATCAGGATGTAATCAATCTGGTTTCTTATTCTGCTATCAGGACTCCTCCGTGTCCATAATTTTCTTGGATGTTGTTTAAGCCATGTGTTTCATACAATCATTCCCTGCTGTTTTGCCCATTCTACAAGCCTGTATCCTCTGTCGTTTCGCTTTAATAAACCATGGTTGCCTACTGTGCGTCCATCGCTGTGATTTCCCACTTTTGCATTGAAGTCACCCATTATGATATTTATTTCTGAATTTTTACATTTCTTCAAAGCAGACTCCATGTCATTATAAAATTCCTCTATACTATCTTCACTGCGTTCTCCTGTTTGGGCATATATTTGAATGCCGTTTGTGTTAAAAGGTCTGCCGATTAATGTTACCAATAGAACCCTGTCTGACACAGCCGAATATCCTTAAACAGATTTTGAAGTTTCCCGATCCAAGATAATTTCTATACCTCTTTGCCGTTCTTCTCCCCGAGAATAAATAATCTTACAATCTTCCCCTGTCAATCCATCTCGTCTCGCACATTCCTAATAAATTAATCTTCTCTGTTTCCATGTATTGTTTGATGTTATCTAATTTCCCGTCGTCCCTTAACGTTTGAACATTCCATGTTGATAATTTCATTGTTTCTGTCCCTTTTCTTGTGATGATCTATAATTAGGTGAATACTGATAAACTAGGCAACTTTAAAGAAGGTAGTTTGTCATTGCTTTCCTTCTTGGCAGTGACCATACTGGTTGGGTGACCGTAGCCATTGTCTCGCTATAGAGATCGTCTGCCTACCGTCGCGAAACTTGAGAGCATAACCAACAACTATCTGTCGGCTGCCCTCAAAACTTCATCCACCAACTGCCTTCCGTGGTTTCTTTCTTGAGAACAACTTCCGAAAACGAATACGAAATAACAACACATTCTCCCCAGAAATACACAAACACTACGTCGTCTAAAGAAAGAAGCGTTACGTCATGGCCATTTTACCGGAAGTGTCTACAATTACCTTTCTACCTGCTGTTTGCTTATTGTATGGTAGTTTCATTCCAGATTCTTGCGCCCATCGACGAAATGACCAATGCGTGCCCGATTATTTTCTCGGGATTTGTAATAGTATGAAACAGTTTCCTGCGATCAGCTTCTTGACAAAAAATAGCGATGCTTTGAAGTTGCTCAATATTTCACATTCAATCCCATTCAATGATATTGACACATTCATATTGCAGCAATAAATGTTAAGACAATTTTAAAAAATCACGTTTCATGAAAGCACCCACTATAGATAGAAATATTGATGACACCTCTGAGCTCTGCCATTCTACTGTGTGACGTGTTTCTCATAAGGAAATTCCCACGCAGCACAGAGAATATTTCTTACTCAACACGGATGCTTCCCTGGGAAGATGTAATACGTTTCGTAACATGTACTTCATCTCTGACCCGTAAAATTATATACCGCATATAAACAAACATTGCTATCTGCTGTACAATCTCCAAAACAAAACATTTTTTTTTTTTTTTTGGTGTACATAATGATAATGTTAGATGCTAAATCTCATAATTTTCCTTTAGTTGGTTACTGGGTTATGGATTTTTATATAGGGGTAAATAAATGTGAACGCACTATAACACCATATAGCCAATACGACGCAAGACGTGAAAAGCGCTCCTCTACGTCTCTTTTACTGTCACGAGAATGCTAGAGTGTTGCTGATGCCGTGACACTTCCTACAGATTTTCATGTGTTTAGTTTTATTCCAGTTTGTCGGCGAGAGTTGCTGGCACGAATTTTGAGCTTTTTGTTTTTTTAGGGTAAAAAGAATGAGATTGCGGGGGATCGGCAGGGGCTCTGGGAGAATCTCAAAACTGAGAGGGAAGACCAGGAGAACTTTTAATCAGATAGCGGTGGGAACGATTAGTAGTATTACTCTTCGCTGGCTGTTGAACGAGGGGACGGAGCACGTATGGGAATGTCCTAAGTGCAGTGATGTCGGTTCTTAAACCAGCTCAACTCAACTCAACTTAGGGTAAAAGGACAAGTTATTTCAAGACCCACCACAGATTTGCTTGGACCCATTTGTTGATGCGTGTTGTGTGTGTGTGTGTGTGTGTGTGTGTGTGTGTGTGTGTGCGTGCGTGCGCGTGCGTGCGTTGCGTGTGTGTGTGTGTGGGTTTTTTTTTTTTAGGGACGTCGTCTTGAGAAGGACTAGTCCTAATAAGGAATCTTTTACAGGAGAGGGAGGGGGTGTCTTTTATTAAGCTTTGCATGCGATTCTTAAATTAAGTTGAAATTCCTGGCCTCTTCATCATTTCATAAATGTTTTTTTTTTTTCTATCTATTTTGGTTCCTTTGGTGGCAATGGGTGCGCCATGGTTCTTGTTGCGATCCTGTCTGATTGCTGGTTTCTTCTTGTGCAATTTTGGTCTTTGCCATCTCGTTCTTAAGTTGTTGTTCGTTTTTAATAGTTATTGATAGTTTGTTTCTTCGTTCCCTTTTGGTCTTCATGTGTGCGAGCAAGGTCACGCCCTCCTCCATTTTTTTATTGACGCCTTTCACGTGTTAAAAAAAAAAAAAAATTCCCCCAAAGCAGTTTTCTTCAAGGGTCTGTGATGTGATTGTGCCATCATATTTTGTAGGCTTGGATGCGCGGAGGAATAGGGATGCCAGTCTTTACCTCACTTTCGCAGGCGACGAGCCTAGGTGTCGATCCCGTGTTGATCATGACATTATTTGTTCGTTACGTTAGGGCGCCTTTTAATGTTTTGTAGCGCCCATTTATAAAGGAGATGAGTGGCCTCGAGGGCCGGGATTTTTTTCACGTGGACTTCCAGTAACAAAATGTCCCCTGGTGTCTGGGTAGTGAGATTGGACGCCCGTGTGTATTGTTGTGCACGCGAACAATACCGTGGCAGTTGGAAATCGAAAAGCCTAACGGTGCTGCCCGGGCAAAATTTCGAGTTAAAAATCTACTAAAAGTATTTCAGATTCCTCGCCGGTGCTACGAAGTTCGTGCACCCGAGCTGAGATTCCTCCGGACTCAGGTTTGAGTTAAAAAGTAGAACGGAGCACTTATGCGTTACACCCGAGTGCCGTGATGTTGATCCGTCGGCTATACTAAACTAAACATATATTGTTCGTTGTGACCGCCCAGATGGGAGATGCCTCGAAGAGCCTAGAACAAGAATCGCTATGGTGAAGGTAGCCTTTCGCAAGAT